>SJYA01000932.1:2135202-2183664 GCA_006410615.1 Neotragus moschatus | reverse complement strand
AGGAAAATACCAGATCTTTTAATGTTTGATTTTACTGCATCATAGAGTAGATCATAAAACTGTCAGAAGCCTGAAGGAGAGATCACAGAGAGATTGAAGTCAGTGATACAGGCTTGGGGATGGTGTTTTGCCTCCTGGAAACTTAATTCAGTTTTTAACAATGCATTTGTTCTTAGTGTTTTATGGTGAATGGGAATATTACCTTCTTTACTCTCCTTGCAAACTGATGAACCATGCCACTAGTTCTACTCAACTGACTGTGGGCAGACAGGGTAGAGCATTTAACTTCTGGTTGGTAACTTCCCAGATCTTTTTACCCTGGTTCCCTGATAGGCAGCACTCCAAGTGGCAGATTCTATCAACACAGTTGATTCAACTTGAGCAGTAGATAACTTCGTTATTTCAAGGCACCGAGACTTTGGGTTGTATGTTATTTCAACCTAATCTAGATTTATTTTGACAAATAGAGCTAACAAAAGTTTTAAATGGATCATTTTGAGTTAAAATGCAACTCAATCAAGTATAAAGTTGGAAAGTTAATTTAAATTAAAACCTTAAAAATGCCATCAACAGAAATAAGGAAAATATAACTGTTTAATCCCCACTGTACATCATGTAATTTGCTCATTTTCAGAAGGCAATGGCAACCCACTCCAGTGTTCTCGCCTGGTGGGGTGCCATCTATGGGGTCACACAGAGTCGGACATGACTGAAGTGACTTAGCAGCAGCAGCATATCACTGACTAAATGTTAGATATTGGCAATTGAAAGATGACACAACAGAATGCTCTTAGGTACCAAAGATTTTCTCAGCTTTGCCTGCTAAGGCTCAAAACTTTAAGCTCCACTAAATGAGAGATGTTATCTGCTGTCTTCACTGTGGTCAATTCAGCATCGACTACATCAGCTGTCACAGCTTCCCTGGTGGCTCAGACAATAAAGATTCCCCTGCAGTGTTCAAGACCCAGGTTCAGCTCCTGGGTTGAGACAATCCCCTGGAGAAGGGAACAGCACCCTACTCCAGTATTCTTGCCTGGAAAATTCCTCAGACAAGGGAACCTGGTAGGCTATAGTCCATGGGATTGCAAAGAGTCGGACATGACTGAGCGACTAACACTTTCACTTTCAGCCAGCATATAGTAGGACTTGATGAATGCATTAATAAATAAGACTTTTAACAACTTAAGTTCAGGGAATTGTGAGCTGTTGGGGCTGAGAGGACCATTTCAACCTAATATCTATTGTAACCAGCAGCTGGATGGGAGATGAGAACATGTAGTCAAATTTTGGAGTTGAGCACAGTTAATGTGACTTCCCTGGTGGCTCAGAGGGTAAAGTGTCTGCCTGCAATGTAGGAGACCAGGGTTTGATCCCTAGGTTGGGAAGATCTCCTGGAAAAGGAAATGGCAACCCACCCAAGTACTCTTGCCTGGAAAATCCCATGTATGGAGGAGCCTGGGAGGCTACAGTCCATTGGGTTGCAAAGAGTCAGCCACTTCACTTCACTTCACCTCACCTCACTGTTAATGAAGGCTATTTCTTTAATACATCTCCATTAGAGAGAGTGAGAGAAGCCCTATGAAAGTCACTCTGCAAACTGCAAACACTGTTCTATTAACAATATTAGGCTTCCTAGGTGGAGCTAGTGGTAAAGAACTCATCTCCCAGTGCAAGAGACATAAGAGATGTGGGTTCGATTTCTAGTTCGGGATGATCCCCTGAAAGAAGAAATGGCAACCCATTCCAGTATTCTTGCCTGGAAAATTCCATGGACAGAAGAGCCCGGTGACCTACAGTCCATGGGGTCGCAAAGAGTTGGACATAACTGAAACAACTTAGCACACACGCCTGCAAGAATATTCACCATCTTACCTCTGAAAGTTTCTGAAATGCTGAATAAATGATTGCTTAATACTTCTAGGCATAGAGAAAGACAAAAAGTGAAGGAGTAGATTTTGAGAGTGTTCCAGTGCTGCAGCCCACCTTTGGAGCTACTATGGCAAGAAAATACCTCAAAATGTGGTTGTCCTCTGCATGCTCACCATCCCCAAAACATAACTTACTAAATTTGGAAAGGCTAATATCAATAGCAGGGCATGCTTGCATTTGTGTGTAAGTGTGTATATCTGTATGTATGCGCATGCAACTAGGGGTGGAGGTTAGAACCCATATGATGTCTCTGGCCAAGGAATGAGGTAGACGCATCTCATCTCACTTAAGATCTCTTAAGTACCATCAAATGTACCCCATGTGGTACTCCCCCACAGAGGGCAGCTGTAATCAGTCAATATCACAAAGAGGAGCAATAACTTGATAGGGAGAGAAAAGGAGGCTTTATTTAAAAAGATGATAAATTAACTGTCTTAAAACAGATATATCTGGGTCTTAGGAACTAGAAGTTTGCTATTCTCACAGCTAAAATTACTGACCACATGCAGAAGTGAACAGAGATGTCATTAGAGGAGGCAAGTGAGAAAGTAGGAGGTATCAACTTACTAAGTGTCTGTTATTAGAAAAATAAACTAGTTTTATGTCTCACTCCAGTAAACTGAGAATCCTAAATGAATCCACTTTGAAGCAAAAGATAGTCCTTGCGGATGAGATGCTTACAATGAGTAGGGTGAAAAAGACAAAAATCTCAACAGGATATGAAAGTAGGGCTGTGGGGATACACTTAGCTACAGGGATGCTCAGGGTATTTCCACTTAGACCAGGGAGATACAGGAAGATTTCCTGAGAAGACAGCATGGTGAGAACTAAAGTTTTAAGGATGAATAAGAGTTATCCAGGCAGAGAATATGGGGAAGTACATTCAGGGCAGTTAAGCAGCATGAGTTAAAGCACAGAGCTGTGAAACAGCATGGTGTGTGAGAAACACAGCAAGTCATTTGATTCCAAGTGCATAAAATAAGAGATGGGACAAGGCANCAGAATTACATATGATTAGATAAGAGAGTAAGATGTTAAAAGTAAGTCATTTTAAGTCAAATTATATGATAGTATAGGTAGTTTATATTTTGCCAAAAATATTGTTTAATTGAGCTACCCAAATACCTTTCTTATAGAATACATACATACTCTATAAAATCACAGACATCCTCTAATGAGTCCATCCAAACTTCTAGATAGTTAGAATGCCCTTCAGCTTAATAATGGAAGGCTGGATCAAAATATTTTATCCATGAAGTTGTGGAAACTAGTTCTCCTTAATATCACCATAGAAAGTTCTTAAGATCAATGTTAAACTTATTCTGTTTAACTGAATTTTTCTGAAGTCATTTATTTCTCCTGATCTTCAGTTAGTTGGAACACAGCCTTCCAAATATGTAAGTGTTCTTGTATTTACATAATTGAGTTAATTTCAGAGTTAGCTTCTGTAGCAGCATACTTTAAAAACAAGAATAGGAAATACATTTTCTTTTCTTTACAAGGTTAAGTGTGGTCTTATTTGTGGCATTTTATTATGTCCTGGTTATTCTTATAGCATTTATTTCACACTGAAATATCTACTTTAAGTTGAATTTGGTACCGTGATTCCAGTAAAAGTAACTCATTATAAAAATGTTCTGAAACTGAGCTGCTACTCCTTCTGTTTTGCAGAGAATTTTCAGCCAAAATACATCCTCCAATTTAAATAAACTCCTTTATTTTATAAATTAAATTGTTTATAAAAAGAAAATGCAGAAACATGGTTAAACCCTTAAGTATTAGGTCATTAAAAATCCATTCCTGCCTTCCTGCCCATAAATACATCTTTTCTCAGACCTGTCACCCATTTCATTTAAGCACTTAGCTCTCTTCTAATGAATGAATTGGCATTTCATATTACCTTATTATCCTATAAAGCAAAATGCATACTCAATAACATTAACGGTAATTTCTCATAAAGACACATTATCGATCCGGGTGCTACCTGTAAGCATTGAAAATTGCAGCCTGCACACAGAGCCTTTCACATCTGGGCCTGAAGAATTAAAGAAAAATTAAATTTGACAGCAGTAAATTCACAGGCACAATCTAGGCCCCAATTTATATGCAAAATGAAATGCTTTATGAAAATTTCTTCTATTTTCTCACGGAGATTTGGGAAAAAGATTTCACTATATGCTTCTTTCTTTAATATCCCTCTACTTAAATATTACACTGCAGTCACTGCAGACTCTCTTTGATGTATAAATAATCAAGTTAAATTATGTGCAGCAAGGAGACTAGTGCTCTGCCATTCTTATTTTACAAAGTAATTTCTACCCTAGAGGGTCAAATTTCCCTGACAAATTCTTAATTACTATGTTGCAACAGAAGCAGAATCTATTTGTGCATAAATCCTGGGCATTCCCATGTGGCAAGTAACTAATATTACCAACCATTTCACTTGGCCTGCTCACTGAACTCCATAATTAGATAATACTTTTGATGATGGTACATTTGAAGTCTTAATCCATTTAATTTTTTATGAGATTTTTTTTTTATTTTAATAGGGATATGTTAGTGACCACTGCCTATTTAAAAATCATTAAAATTCTGTCCACAGCAGTAATAAAGATTAAAGATTACTAATATGGCATTCATAACCTTGCTGGTTTTCCAGAAATCTAGGGCTTAAGGTAAATGTTAAAGGTCATTTAATATGTTAGTCACTAATTATAATCCTGGGTAATAGGTTCCTTTTCTAATTATCATGGTATAAGAGTTCTATTGTTTGGGTCTATTCTCCTGCTTTCATATTTAGCTTTTTGGAGGATGAGTAATCCTGGAATTAAGCTCCTGAACATTGATGAAAGTAGGTAATGCTTGATGATTAACTGGATAAAAGCTTATATTTGAATGCTGTATGATAGCTTGCCTTGAAGTTACCTACAAAAGATGCAGCATCCCTTTTCTAGCACTGGGTTCAGGGAAAAGGTCACTGTAAGATTAATGCACCCATATTTTAATATCAAACTATGACAAATTTGATAACAGCCTATTGGTGCACCTGCCAAAGCATTAAGAAGAGAGCTTGAACAACCTGAAACATGACGATGTTTTTAAAAAGTGAACTAGACTTTCTCTATCCTTTACATGAATAATAAAAGCACAGTTATCTAATTCACGGGACAGTAAATCATCCACTCCTTGTTTAAACACACACACACACACATATGCACACACTTGTACCCTACAAGTTAGAGTAACTACCTAAAAAACATCACTAGCTGCCTTCTTGATGAATATTCTGGATCATGATAAGCTCTAACTATGATGGACTGATTAAAGTCCCTCAAATTTTTGGTCATTGCATTTTACAAACAACTGAAATTGTCTTGATATTTTCCATTTATATGTACCTTTACCTTTGCTTTGGAATTTCACATATTCTACTTATATGATGTCCACCGTTTGAGTTATTTGGTTAACATGTATTTTCCCTCATTTTGAAAATAATTTACATATTTTGCCCATTCAGTGTAATTCAGGTGGCTCTAGTAGTAAAGAACCCATCTGCCAGTGTCGAAGGCATAGAGATCTGGGTTCAATCCCTGGTCAGGAAGATCCTCTGGAGAAGGCAATGGCTACCCCCTCCAGTATTCTTGCCTGGAGAATCTCATGGACAGAGGACCCTGGCAGGCTGCAGTCCATAGTGTCTCAAAGAGTTGGACACAACTGAAGAGACTTAGCATGCATGTACTTTTGTCCTTGGAGGAAATATTTAGACAAACTTCTAACAGAATATTGAACATATCTTAGGTTGTTAGAACCATAAGACTATTTCATTAGAGCTTTTTCCGTAGATAGACTTCAATTAATTCATACTTGCTTGTTGACATTTGCTTTGTTCCTGACACATAAAGATACTTGTTATCATGAAATTTTATTCTACTGACCTGAGATGTACAATAAAGAAAATGAATATATATAGTGTTCAATAATATGTCAACAGGTTCAAAGTACTAAGCAGAAGATAAGGATTGATGATTAGGAAGAAGGTGGCTATTTTAATTTCAAATAATCTTAGAAGGATTCAATGAGAAAATGACATTTGACCAAAGACTGGGACAGGGGACTCAGGGGACACTCCTTAATGTGTTAATATCTTAATAGCAGGTATTAAGGAAGAACAAACAGCAGGTATAAGGTTTTTGCTCTGAGGCAGGAGCATATCTGGCTTATTTGAGAACAACAAGGAAATGAGTTTGATTGGCAAGAAGCGAGTAAAAGTAAGAGTCTGACTCTTTGTGACCCCATGGACTGTAGCCTACCAGGCTTCTTCATCCATGGGATTCTCCAGGCAAGAATACTGGAGTGGGTTGCCATTTCCTTTTCCAGGGGCTCTTCCCGACCCAGGGATCGAACCCAGGTCTCCCGCCTTGCAGGTAGACGCTTTAACCTCTGAGCCACCGGGGAAGCCAAAAGTAAGGGTAACAGGAGATTTCCTTTTCAAATGAATTAGAGTTCAAGTCATGAAGGATCTTTAGACTCTTGTAGAAACTTTGACTTTTTTCTTTATGAGATGGAGGCCATCTGAGTATTTAAATAAGAAATGTTATAAGTCAGTTTGGATTTTAAAGTGATAAATCTGCCTTCTGGTGCTCATGAAAATATAGAGGTAAAGCAGGAAGACTAGTTAAGAAGGTTTAGAAATCATTCATTCAAAAGATGACAGTTGTTTGGATCAGAGGATCATTATGAATGTATGCATGCTAAGGGGATTCATTGTGCCCTACTCTTTATGACCCTATGGTCTGTAGCCTGCCAGGCTCCTCTGTCCATGAGATTCTCCAGGCAAGAATACTGATGTAAGTTGCCATGCCCTACTCCAGGGGATCTTACTGACCCAGGAATCGAACCTGGATAATTTACATCTCTCTAGCATTGGTAGACTGGTTCTTTACCACTAGCACCATCTGGGAAGCGCACCATTCTGGATACTGGAAGTCAAATTCTATATACTTTGAAATTAGAGTGAAACAACTTGGTACCAAATGAGATGTAGCCTGTGAAAGAAAGAAAACAGTCAGTAATGACACCAGAATTTTGGCCGTTAGTGACACAGCTTTCATTTGTAACGTCAATAAAAGCATTTTCAGAATACTGTGCAGTCAAATGCCTAGATGAAATGAATTAAAGGGGCAGTCGGAAAATGGGAATTGAAGATAGAAGATATAAACAACTCATTCTAAGAGTTTTGGTGTCCAAAGTGAGAAGGAAAGGGAGGCAGTTAGATGGAAATAGAGGTTTAAGAGGTTTTCTTTTGAAGAGGAAAGAAAAAAAGTGCTCATCAGAATGATCAAGTAGAGAGGGAAAAATAATAGTTACTTGAAATTGATCATTATGAATTTAAACTGAGACAGTGAACTATGTCCAGGTTCAAAGGACTGATGTAGTTTCAGTGAGAGCTTATATTGTTGTTGTTCATTCACGTGCAACTCTTTGTGACTCCATGGACTGTAACACACCAGGCTCTTCTGTCCTCCATTGTCTCCTGAAGCTTGCTCAGATTCATGTGCGTTGAGTCAGTGATGCTATCTAACCATCTCATCCTCTGCTGCTTCCTTCTGCCTTTGCCCTTAGGAGAAGTATTTTCACAGGGTAGGTTCCCAAGCAAATCCCAAGTGACTTGAATCAATGAATTGGGTCAGGGGAGGAGCAGTGGCAAATAAATGGCCTTAGTTTTGAAAGTGGTTAAGAGACAGGCTGAGAGAAGAGCCTATAACAGGGGAGATGGGTTTGCCTTGCTTGAACTTCCCCATCTGGTACCCAGAGAGAGCGTGAGAGCTTTTTCAGATTCTTTATTAAAAGAGGTCTCCAAGATTCCATCTTGCATTGGCTTCACAAATTATGTAGCCAGTCTTTGTTTTATAGAAGCAAACACAAAGATGTCTATGAGGGATTAATAGCTGTGAAGGGAAGAAGGAAAGCAAGATGGGGCAGAAGGAGAGACTGGACTGTCACGGAAGCCCAACAAAATTTAATATCCCCTGAGTGGAGTCAAATGGCCATGATTTTATTTCCTCTTGTGCTTTTTCAAAGAAAGGATGCTGTATACTCCCCAGCTGTTGTTTAGTCACTAAGTCGTGCCTGATCTTTTGTGACTCTATGAACTGTAGCCCACCTGGTTTCTCTGTCCATGGAATTCTCTAGGTAAGAATACAGAATATAGTTGCCGTTTTCTTCTCCAGGGATCTCCTGACCCATGGATCAAACCTGCTTTTTCTGCATTGGCAGGTGAATTCTTTCCCACTGAGCCACAGGGGTAGCCCTCAGAGGTAGGGGCAAATCCTTCTCTGAAGGGCAATCTGGGCAGGTTCATTTCTCCATTTACCAAAGTGAAGCAACTACTCAAAATCTTGATATTTGATGTTTTTCAGTAAATTAAATAAGTCTGAAGTAAAGGGCTTAGAGGCACTCATATTAATAGATAACCAGAAAAATCATAAAATTTATTGTTAAAGTGGCATTCTGACTTCAACTTCGTCATTTATTAGATCCATGACTTAGTATTAATAGCTATGGAAAGCTCAGCCTCTTTGAGGGTTTGTGTTTTTTTATGTTTTTGTTTTTTCTATTCAGATGGTAACAGTACAAATAAATATTTATTGTGATGAATAAAAGTATGAAATAACTGTTGAAGAACAAAGCCTTTATGTAAGTGTTATTTATCTTCTAGAGCTTCGAAGTATAAACCTACTCACCTGTGCTTAGGCCACTCAAAACTCTGTTCTTTTGCGGTGGAAGAAAGCTTTAAAATTAGAGTTGATTCAGTATGTTATATTATAGTTTCACCCTTCTATTAAGAACTTTCTTTACTTTTAAACAAACTTTCATGCCCATCAATCTATGCATATCTAACATTCTCCATGGCTTTAAATTTCTTATACTCAAATCACAAATAAAAATGTAAACATAACGTGAATCCTCATCCAGGACACCAAAGATAAAATGGAGTCCAAACATATTGAGAGCTCTATCTCAATTACACAGAGGTAAGTCTTCAGTTCATTTGGAGATAGTGGTAAAAATCTACCTGCCAGTGCAAGAGATGCGAGAGATGTAGGTTCAATCCCATGGTTGGGAAGATCCCCTGGAGTAGAATATGGAAACCCACTACAGTATTTTTTCCTGAAAAATTCCATGGGCAGAGGAGCCTGGTGGGCTATAATCCATGGGGTTGCAAAGCATGGGACATGACTGAAGCAACTGACCACACACACAAAAAATGAAATAAATAGGTCCCAAGTTTGAACAAAAAAAAGTCTGAAACTTGTTCCAAATTCCCTTGTAATGAAGGTTGTGTAATCTCATGATGTCTCAGGAGGTTTAAAAAGAAAGAGCCATTGCATTATAATACTGCCTATGTTTCTTTTGGATTCTATTTTTTTTAGACTGAAGTCTTAAGATAGGGTTGGATGTTTAAAATTAAAGTGTTTTCATCACTTAAAATTCTACAGCTGTTTCTTTTCTTACAATGTTTAGTGTCATGCAGGCAAACCCTGTCCCTACTACATAAGAACAGATTTATCATTCCTGGTCTCTGAAATAGCTCAGAATATAATTGGAGATAGAAATTGTATATACTTGTATTTATACGGGATTGGTAATGTCAAATAGAACTGTACACACACCCTTCATAGGAATCTTTAATACGAAAGTGGTCATTTTACAGCCTATTTCTCCATTTACATATTTATTTTAAAGCTAAATTAAGGAAACACTTAGCTCACTGATATTTTGAAGTTAGCTAGCATTTGGGCATCCAACACCAGAGTACAGAGATATTTGAAAATGTCAAGAAAAAGAAACCAAAAAAATTACTGTTTTTCTCAATCCTTCCTTTCTTTCTTTTTCTCCTCTCTGCTACACTGTGCTAGGCATATATGTCTTATTTAATCCTTTACTGAGAAATGTAAAATGCCATAATATTAAATTGTGTGCTATATGGTTAGGTGTGTGTGACTTTTTGAGACCCATTGGACTATAGCCCTCCAGGTTCCTCTGTCAATGGAATTCTCCATGCAAGAGTACTGGAGTGGGTTGCCATTTCCTTCTCCAGGGATCTTCCCAGCCCAGGGACTAAACCTGAGGCTCCTGGATCTCCTGCACTGCATGCAGATTTTTTACCGACTGAGCAATTGGGGAAGCCCACTATTAAATTAAAATGCAAATACCGTGCTCTTCTTGAATGCCATTCTGTTGCCCAAACCCTGCCTCAAACACCAAAGTGAAAATAGGAGTGCAAAATTGCTAAAGCCTATGTCTAAATTACATTTGTTAGGCCTAGAGATCTATACCTTAACACTAGATAATGAGAGAAATAAAGAAACAGAATGAGAATTAGAATCATTAAGAATGTAGCCTGAAAGGTAACTTGAAAGTACAGTTGTATTTGATTCCCTTGATACTCAAAGAAAAGTTGACCCAATTATCAATGATTTCAACTTGCTACTTTCTTCAGAACATATACTCTCTCCCTTCATAGCTATTGAAAAAGATTAAAAGTCATGATCACAGCACTTGAAAAGAACAATGCAAGCTCATTTTTGGCTAATCTGATATCTTAAAATAGACCATCATAAAAATCACCCCAGAAAGATGAGAATCTATTTTTAAATGCTTCCAGAAAAAAAAAAAAAAAGTAGTTTATCTTCCTCAGTTTATCAGTCTTGACCATGAAGAAAAAGGCTGCCTAGTTCTAAATCTAATTTTTAATTTAGTTATTTAATCATATACTTTTATGCTGAATATTAATGAAAATGTGAGCTTCCTCTTCTCAAACTCTAGAAGTTTTCTTTCTAATTCTCTTTTTCTAGTGAATTTACTCAAGGCATGGTTTTTGGGCAGTTTACATTAGAATCACCTCATATACTGAACATGATGCCAGAAAATCTACATTTGTAATTTTATTTCATTTTTTAACAAATAGTTGATGATCTAATAATTACTAATGTCAAGAACTCTTTTGACCTAAACTTTTTATTATCATAACCAAATTATACTTTAAATTCTTTTCAGATAACTCACCTTCATAAACAACTTATCATATTACTATGACATCAGCATAGACTTCAATTTTTGTCACAATTCAGAATAGTCATCCTAATGATTATGTGTTTCAACAAATTCAGCTCATATCTACTGAGCACTTTTTCTACTGCTCTATATTTAGGGTAACAGCAATAAAACTAACAGAGAAAAAACAATAATAAATTTCATGGAATTGGAACTTACTTTCTATTTTCTACAAGGGAAGGGTACAGACAATAAATAAAACAATTAACCCAAATATATTAAGAAGGTAACAATGTGTTAAGGAGAGCAGGAATGCCAGAAGGGGTCTGTGGTTTTAAATAGGGCAGTCAGATTTACTAGTAAAAATTTAAACAAGATGAGTTTGGGCATGCTAAGTCAGGTCCAACTCTTTGCGACCCTATGGACTGTAGGCCACCTCGCTTCTCTGTCCATGGGATTTCCCAGGCAAGAATACTGAAGTGGGTTTCCATTTCTTCCTCTAGGAGGTCTTCCCAACTCAGGGATCCAACTCGTGTCTCCAGCATTGCAGGCAGATTCTTTACCACTGAGCCATCAGGAAAACCCCCAACAAGATGAGGTAAAGGGGTAAATCAAGCAGAGGTCTGGAAAAGTGCCCCTCAGAGCAGAAAGGAGCAATTACAATGGCTCTTGGTTAGAAGCACCACTAATAACACTCAAAAAATAACAAAAAAAGGAACTGAGACTTAATAGAAGTGAAAAGGGGGGAAATAAGAGATGCCATTAGAGAGAGAGAGTCCAGACTGGGTAGGCCTTGGGTGAGATGAGACTCCCTAGAGAAATTTTAGCAAACTAATGACCTGGTCTGGGCAAGTTTGAAAGAACTCCTCTCTCTGCTCTATGGAGAACAGATTGTAGAAGGAGCAAGGATGAAAACAGGGAAACCATATAGAAGCTATTACAATAATATTGGGGAGGGTCTTCCCTGGTGGCCCAGTGATTACGACTCCATGCTTCCAGTTCAGGGGACTCGAATGTGTTCCCTGATGGGGGCAATAAGCGCCCACATGGTACTCAGCCTGGCCAAATAAATAAGTACACACATACATATCATAAATAAATACAGTCCATCCATTAAAAAATAATATTAGGTAGAAATGATAATGGCTTGGACCATGGAGAAAGTTGTGATTGGGAGTCAGGTTCTGTATATAGTCTAAAGATAGATTCAATAGGTATTTTTTTACTATTTGGGTATGGAGAATGAGAATGAAGAGTCATGATTCCTCTGAGTTGTCCTTGGCTTCAACAACTGGAAATGAACAATGCATTGAGTCAAGGAATACTACAGGCAGACAACATTTGAAGAGATCAAAAGAATGATTTTCAACATTGTATGACTTGGAACTATGTGAGATATTCTAGCTGAAATAACAAGTATCCAAGTAGATACAGGGGACTTTCGTTAAAGCGAGAAAGCCAGGCTGAATCATATTGCTGTTATTGTTGTTCAGCTGCTCAGTTTGACTCTTTGTGATCTTATGGACTGCAGCACTCCAGGCTTCCCTGTTGTTCACTATCTCCTGGAGTTTGCTCATATTCATGTCCGTTGAGTTGATAATTCCATCCAACCATCTCATCCTCTGTCACCCCCCTTCTCCTCCTGCCCTCAATCTTTTCCTGCATCAAGGGTCTTTTCCAATGAGTTAACTCTTTGTATCAGGTGGCCAAAGTACTGGAACTTCAGCTTCAGCGTGTCCTTCCAATGAACATTCAGGATTGATTTCCTTTAGGATTGACTGGATTGTTCTGCTTGCAGGCCAAGGGATTCTCAAGAGTTTTCTCCAACACAGTAGTTTGAAAGCATCAGTTCTTTGGCTCTCAGCCCTCTTTATGGTCCAGCTCACATCTGTGATGACTACTGGAAAAACCATAGCTTGATATGATTGCATTCAAAAGCATCAAACTGAACAAAGCAATTTGGAAGAGAAGTAACTAAGGAAAGTCTCTGCGGAACTCAATTTAAGAGATCCAGTGCCAGAGCAGAGAATGGAGATCTCATCCATAATTTCAAATGTAATTTGAAGGTCAAATTAAAAACTGAAGTGAGAATTTACCTTTAGATTTGTCAGCATAGAAGAATTGTTGACTTTGATGCAAGCGGTTTTAATCAAGTGGAGAATGAGAAGCAATAACCAGATTAGAGTGGAGTTAGGGGACAATGGAAAGAGAAATTTATATCTTTCAGATATATATTGTTGCCATGGTCAGTTTTGCCCTTTCTGTATCATTTAATGAAGTTTTCTATTGTTTCTCCAACCAATTAGGTCACTTTTGATTAATAGGTTACATATGAAAAGTGAAATGTCAGTCACTCAGTCATGTCCAACTCTTTGCAACCCGATAAATTATAGCCCATGAGGCTTCTCTGTCCGTGGTATTTTCTAAGCAAGAATACTGGAGAAGGTCCCCACCTTGCCCAGGGGCTCTCCCCTTCTCCAGGGGATCTTCCTGACCCAGGGATTGAACCCATGTCTCCTGCACTGTGGGTGATTCTTTACCCGTTGAGCTTTCTGGGAAGCATCCCTAGATTTAACATAGTGAAAGTGAAGTGAAGTCGCTCAGTCGTGTCCGACTCTTTGCAACCCCATGGACTGCAGCCTACCAGGGGCTCCCCAGTCCCTGGGATTCTCCAGGCAAGAACACTGGAGTGGCTTGCTATTTCCTTCTCCAATGCATCAAAGTGAAAAGTGAAAGTGAAGTCGCTCAGTCATGTCCAACTCTTCGTGACCCCATGGACTGCAGACCAAGCTCCTCCATCCATGGGATCTTCCAGGCAAGAGTACTGGAGTGGGTTGCCATTGCCTTATTTTGGCTCTTCCTCTCATTTTTTTTTTACGTTGGAATATAGCGGAGCCTAGTGGGTTACCGTCTGTGGGGTGGCAAAAGAATCTGACATTACTGAGCACCTAAATAGCAAGAAAACAACAGTTGCTTTACAATATTTTGTTAGTTTCTGAAGTACAATGACATGTATCACTATATATATATATATATATATATATATGCCCTCCCTCTTCGCTCTCCCTCCCAACCCCTCAATCCCACTCATCTTTGTCCTCTCAGAACACCAAGCAGATATTTCTTTTTTATTGATGATTCACAGTCTACATTATTAGGGGCATTGTTGTTATTGTGAACTGTGATAAAATCTATCCTATATCTTGTAAAGACAGGATTTTTCTGAACTCTATCCAGATAGTTGGATGAATTTCTATTTGCAAACAAAATATATTTTTTAACTAGGATGATGTGTCAACAGATTTATAGCAACATATCTTACTTATTTCCCTTTAACTTAGTTGCATTTTCAATTTTTTAACAACCAAATACAAAATGTACACATAACTACAACATTTTCCACCACAAACTATCCTGTCCCAACATATCTGATGCTATTAACAGCAATATTGTAATACTTCAAAAATTTTAAGTGTCTGAGAACTGATACTTTAAGTTGGATAAAACAAAACAAAATGCTTGAGTAGATCCTCAAAATATTTATGAGTAACAACATATAATAATAACATGTTATTCTATGTATGTGTGTGCATGCTAAGTCACTTCAGTCATGTCTGACTCTTTGAGACTCTATGGAGCATAGCCCACCAGGCTCCTCTGTCCTTGGGTTTCTCCAGGCAAGAATACTGGAGTGGGTTGCCATGCTCTCCTCCAGGGGACCTTCCCAACACAGGGACTGAACCCGAGTCTCTTATGTCTTCTGCATTGGCAGGTGGGTTCTTTACCTTTAGTGCCACCTGGGAGGCCCATATTGTATCAATGCCACATATTAATTCTACTTTTTAAAATGTAGCAACTAAGCATTTTCGAATTATTCACATCCTAAAAGGTTAAAATATATTTAAAGGAGGAAAGATACAAACTCTTAGCCATCCAGAATTCTCTGCTTTACTGAATAAAATACTTCTAAGTAATATCTTGCCTCAAACTACAGATTATTAAAATTTTCTAGTAACTTAAATAATAAAATGCAATTCAAATATTCAAAGACACGTCCACACTTATTATTTCAACTGTTTAATTTTCCTCTTGGTGCATGTATTAATTAATTAATGTACTGCCCTTCCTATGTGATGACTTGCTTAGAAAGGTAGAATTATTAATAAAGAATATTTTTCTTGTGTTAGCATATTTAGGGCAAAGACCAAATGCTTGAGATATTTAAACTTATTTTAGCTTATGACAAGCTTAAAAAGAGCAGGAAATGTGTCCCAGATACACTCTATAAGATAAAAATTGAAAAAGCTGTGACATAAAAGCTGGGCAAGAAAGAAAAAATGCACACACACAAAAATACTTTTTACAAATCCAATTCTTTTGAACTCTATGAAAACTAAAGACGCTAATAGCATTACAATAATACTAAGTTGAGTAGAATCAAAATATCAGAATGAATATAAAGGACACAAAATCACCTAAAGGAAGAAAAAATTTATTTTAAACTAGACACTATTCCCAGGATCCAAAAGAGTTTTTTTAAATCCCTCATTAGAAAATATATTAGCAAAAATTTTGGAGGGGGCAAATGTGCTTAAGTAATCTATAATTAGCTACTATTTTTTATATACATCCTTATGAGTTGAAATTAGCCTTATTGTAAAAAGTCTGGAACCAGTGGTTTAGGGTAATCTGTTATTTGATATCTCCTCCATACAGATATAAACAGGATCATCTTATCCATTAGGCACTGTAAGCATAGTGGGACAAAGAAAACTTCATAATATAATATTAATATGTTATTATATCAGTCCTGTTGCAAAATATCTTTGAATTTTGTGTTTAGTAGAATAAGGGACCTACAGAGTTAGTGCCTTGAGCCCACAAAAATCATAATGTGACCCTGTACTGTGAACCAAGTCCTATATTTATTCTGTTACCAGATGGTGAGATATTTCCTTCTCCCTTTTACTGAAAGTAAGGTTAAGACCATTTGCCTTTCAATTCTTAAGGAAAATGAAGGCAAGAACAGATTTTGAAATCATATTAATATTATATTTATTCTCATTCAAAATGCTTTTGTATCTACTTCTAAAAAGCTCTGTGGTCATTAGACACAGCTACTTTACCTTGAAATTTATGAATAAAAAAATTGATCCCCTCTGTGGTAGAGACTATATTGCTCAGAAACAATATGAAATATGCAAAAATCACACACTTTGACGGAGAAGGCAATGGCAACCCGCTCCGGTACTCTTGCCTGGAAAAATCCCAGGGATGGAGCAGCCTGGTGGGCTACAGTCCGTGGGGTCGCAAAGAGTTGGACACGACTGGCTGACTTGACTTTCTTTCTTTCTTATGCCACCTTGCCTCTGTATGTAAAAAAGGGTATCATGACATGTAACAGGATGGTTATGAAATTCCAGTGGAAACCCTGAACTCATGCAGTATTTATTCAATGCCCACACAGCAGAAAATGCCACCACTCTTCATCAAGCTCCTCAGAACAGAAACCCTTGGCCTGATTCACAACCCATGTTTGATTTGCCATCATTTTCATCAGCTCAAATTGTCTAGACCATCAATATCTTTCTCCTAGACCATAGCCTTCAAATTGCTAGCGCCCTCGGTGACTATATGATAATCTATGTCACATAGATGTCAAGAGTTCTCTTTTTAAATTAGAAATCAAATCGTTACACCACCAGTGCTTCCAACAGAGTATGTGTGCATGTGAGCACAGTTGCTTCAGGCGTGCGTGACTCTTTGTGACTCTGTGGACTGTAGTCAGGCTTCTCTATCTGTAGGATTTTCCAGGTAAGAATACTGGAATGGGTTGCCATGCCCTCTTCTAGGGGATGTTCCCAACCCAGGGATGAAACCTGTGTCTCTTACATGTCCTATATTAGCAGATGGGTTCTTTACCACTAGCGCCANAGCACAGTTGCTTCAGGCGTGCGTGACTCTTTGTGACTCTGTGGACTGTAGTCAGGCTTCTCTATCTGTAGGATTTTCCAGGTAAGAATACTGGAATGGGTTGCCATGCCCTCTTCTAGGGGATGTTCCCAACCCAGGGATGAAACCTGTGTCTCTTACATGTCCTATATTAGCAGATGGGTTCTTTACCACTAGCGCCACCTGGCAAGCACCCCCAACAGAGTATACAAAATCTTTATTAAACTACAGTCTTCAAGGTATTCTTTGATATGACTTGCTATCCCTCTGACTTCACTTCCTAACTTTCTAGTTACAATGGGATTTTCATCTTTTATTTAAAATAAACTTTAAAATTCTTTAAAATTTACAGAAAAGCCAAGAAAATATAGTAGGCAGTTTCCATATATCCCATAACTAGCTTCTCTCTTACTGACACCTTTTTTCATCATTAAACAAAATATTTTATTAACTGATCTAAAACGTGATCTAGATGGGGAAACAGTGGAAACAGTGTCAGACTTTATGTTTTGGGGCTCCAAAATCACTGCAGATGGTGACTGCAACCATGAAATTAAAAGACGCTGACTCCTTGGAAGGAAAGTTATGACCAACCTAGGTAGCGTATTCAAAAGCAGAGACATTACTTTGCTAACAAAGGTCCATCNAAACTGAAAGTGAGGAGATGGGAAAAAGGATTCTATTACAACAGAAATCGAAAGAAAGCAGGAGTAGCAGTACTCTCATCAGACAAAATAGTCATTAAAGTAAAAATAAAACCTACCACAAGAGAAAAAGAAGAACACTATATAATGATCAAGGGATCAATCCAAGAAGATATGACAATTGTAAATACTTATGCACCCAGCATGTGAGCACCTCAGTACATGAGGTGAATGCTAATAGACATAAAATGGGAAACTGACTGTAACACAATAATAGTCAAGGACTCTAACACCCCTCTTCCACCAATGCAGATGGATATTTAATAAGGAAACTCAGAGCACATTCCATCCAAAAGCAGCAGAATACAATTTTTAAAAAATTATACATGGAATATTCTCTATGATAGATGATATCTGGGGTCACAAATCAAGCCTTGGTTAATTGAAAAGGATTGAAGTCATATAAAGCCTCTTTTCTGACAACAATGCTATGAGATCAGGTATCAGTTACAGGGAAAAACCATAAAAACCACAAACGCATGCAGTTTAAACAATACACTTTGACATAACCAAGAGGTCACTGAAGAAATCAAAGTGGCAATTGAAAAATACCTAGAAACAAATGACAAGGAAAACACGACACTCCAAAACCTATGGGATGCACCAAAAGTAGTTCTAAGAGGGAAGACATACAAGGCTACCTCAAAAAATGAGAAAAATATCAAATAAGGAATTTAACCCTACACTTAAAACAACTAGAAAAAGAAAAGAAACAAAACCCCAAATTTAATAGAAGGAAATAAATCATAAAGATTAGAGTAGAAATAAATGAAAAAGAAATGAAGATAACAAGAGTAAAGATTTAACAAGGGGAAAAAAAAAGCTAGTTCTTTGAGAAGATAAACAGAATTCACAAACCATTAGCTGGACTCATCAAGAAAAAAATGGAGAAGACTCAAATTAATAAAACTTGAAATGAAAAAGAAGTTACAACAGACAATGCAGAAATACAAAGGCTCACAAGAGACTATTATGAGCACCTATATATCAATACTTTGGCCACCTCATGCAAAGAGTTGACTCATTGGAAAAGACTCTGATGCTGGGAGGGATTGGGGGCAGGAGGAGAAGGGGACGACAGAGGATGAGATGGCTGGATGGCATCACTGACTTGATGGACATGAGTTTGAGTGAACTCTGGGAGTTGGTGATGGACAGGGAGGCCTGGCGTGCTGCAATGCATGGGGTCGCAAAGAGTCGGACATGACTGAGTGACTGAACTGAACTGATATACCAATAAAATGGGCAATCTGGGAGAAATGGGAAAATTCTAAGAAAAGTGAAACTTTTGAAGACTGGACCAGAATGAAATAAAAATATGAATAGATCAACTACAGACACTAAAATCCAAACTATGACAAAAAATCAGGGCCAGATGGATTCACAGGTAAGTTCTATAAAATGTTTAGAGAAGCCCTAAGACCTGTACTGCTCAAAAACTTTCAAGCATGCAGAAGTAGGAATACTCCCAAACACATTCTATGAGGCCACCATCACCCTGATACCAAAGCCAGATGAGCACATCACAAAGAAAGAAAATTGGAGGCTAATATCACAGATGAACATAGATGCAATGATCCTCAACCAAATACTAGCAAACAGAATACAAGAACACATTAAAAAATTATACATCATGATTAAGTGAGGTTTAACCAGGGATGCAAGGATTCTTTAATATATGCAAATCAAACAGTGTTATACACCATATTGACAAATTGAATGTTAAAGCCCATATAATAATATTAACAAAAGCAGAAGAATTTTAGGTACGATTGAGTGCCAATTTTATGGAAAACTCTCCAGAAAATGGGCATAGAAGGAACCTACCTCAACATAATAAAGGCTATATTCAACAATCCCACAGAAAACATTATTCTCAATACTGACAAACTGAAAACATTTCCTCTAAGATCAAAAACAAGGGAAGGGTGTCCACTCTTGCCATTATTATCCAACATAGTTTTGTGTGTCCTAGACATGACAATCACAAAAGAAAAATCAAAGAAATCCATATTGGAAAAGAAGTAAAACTCTCACTGTTTGCAGATGACATGATACTATCTGTAGAAAATCCTAAACATGGCACCAGAAAACTACTAGAACCAATTAATGAATTTAATCATGTTGCAGGATATAAAATTAATACACAGAAATCCCTTGCATTCCAATACATTAACAATGAAAAATCAGAAAGAGAAATGAGGACACAATACCATTGCAACAAAAGAATAAAATATCTAGTATTAAACCTTGCTATAGATATTTGTCACCTTTCTTACTAAACTTATACCCAGAGTACATCAGGTGAGATGCTGGGCAGGATGAATCACAAGCTGGAATTAAGACCGTTGGGAGCAATATCAGTGACCTCAAAAATGCAGATGACACCACCTTAATGGCAGAATGTGAAGAGGAACTAAAGAGCCTCTTGAAGAAGGTGAAAGAGGAGAGCGAAAAAGCTGACTTAAAATTCAACATTCAAAAAAACTATGATCATGTCATCCGGTCCCATCATTTCATGGGGAAACAATGGAAACAGTGACCGACTTTATTTTCTTGGGCTCTCAAATCACTTTGGAGGGTGACTACATCCATGAAATTAAGACGTTTGTTCCATGGAAGAATAACCATGACAAATCTAGACAGTGTATTAAAAAGCAGAGACATCACTTTACCAAACAAAGGCCCATATAGTCAAAGCTATGGTTTTTCTAGGAATTTCTGTAGCCATATATGGATGTGAGAGTTGAACCATAAAGAAGCCTGAGCGCCAAAGAATTGATGGTTTCAAACTGTGGTGCTGGAGAAGACTCTTGAGTCCCTTGGGCAGCAAGGAGATCAAACCAGTGAATCCTAAAGGAAATAAACCTTGAACATTTATTGGAAGGATTGATACTGAAGCTCCAATTCTTTGGCTAACTGATGCAAAGGGCCAAATCATTGGAAAAGACCCTGATACTTGGAAAGACTGAGGGCAGCAGGAAAGGGTGGCAGACGATGAGATGGTTGGATGGTATCATTCACTCAATGGAAATGAATTTGGGCAAACTCTGGGAGTTAGTGGAGGACAGGGCAGCCTGATGTGATTCAGTCCATTGGGTCACAAAGAGTCAGACACGACTGAGCAGCAACAAGGGATACAAAAGACCTATATGCAGAAACTAGAAGACTCTAATGAAAGAAATCAAAGATGACAGATGCCAAGAGATAATGGAGATGGAGAAGTAATATCATCTTCCTGGATTGAATGAATCAATATTATGTAAATAAGTATACTACCCTAAACAGTCTTGAGATTTAATACCATCCCTATTAAATAACCAACGACATTTTTCACAGAACTGCAACAAAAATTCCACAGTTTGTATGGTAATACGAAAGACCCCAAATAGCCAAAGCATTCTTGAGAGTGAAAAAATGGAGCTGGGAGAATCAAGCGTCCTGACTTCAGACTATACTACAAAGCAGCAATCAGAAAGATAGACTGGGCCAGGAATAAAAACAGAAAAATATGTGAGTGGAATAGGATAGGAAGCCCAAAGAAAAACCCATACTCCTAGGGGCACCTAATCTTTGAAAAAAGAGGCAAGAATAAACAATGGAGAAAAGACAGCCTCTTCAATAAGTGGTGCTGGGAAAACTGTAGAGTTCAGTTTAGGAGCTCCAACTCTTTGTGACTCCATGAACTGCAGCACGCCAGGCATCCCTGTCCATCACCAACTCAGGGAGTTTACTCAAACTCATGTCCATTGAGGATGCCATCCAACCATCCTCTGTCATCCCCTTCTCCTCTTTCCTTCAATCTTCCCAGCATCAGGGTCTTTTCAAACGAGTCAGTTCTTCACATCAAGTGCCCAATGTATTGGAATTTCAGCTTCAGCATCAGTCCCCAATGAACATTCGGGACTGATCTCCTTTAGGATGGACTGGTTGGTCTCTTTGCAGTCCAAGGGACTCTCAAGAGTCTTCTCCAACACCACAGTTCAAAAGTGTCAATTCTTCAGTGATCAGCTTTCTTTGTAGTCCAACACTCACATCCATGCATGACTACTTGAAAAACCATAACCTTAACTAGACGGACCTTTGTTGACAAAGTAATGTGTCTGCTTTTTAATATGCTGTCTAGATTAGTCATAACTTTCCTTACAAGGAGTAAGGGTCTTAATTTCATGGCTTCAGTCACCATCTGCAGTGATTTTGGAGCCCCCCAAAATAGTCTCTCACAATTTTTAGTGTTTCCCTATCTATTTGCTGTGAAGTGATGGGTCTGGATGCCATTATCTTAGTTTTCTGAATTTTGAGCTTTAAGACAATTTTTTTTCCCTCTCCTCTTTCACTTTCATCAAGTGGCTCTTAGTTCTTCACTTTCTGCCATAAGGGTGGTGTCATCTGCATATCTGAGGTTATTGATATTTCTCCCAGCAATCTTGATTCCAGCTTGTGCTTCATCCAGCCCAGCATTTCTCATGATTTACTCTGCATATAAGTTAAACAAGCAGGGTGACAATATACAGCTTTGTCGTACTCCTTTTCTTATTTGGAACCAATCTGTTGTTCCATGTCCAGTTCTAATTATTACATCCTGACCTGCATACAGGTTTCTCAAGAGGCAGGTCAGGTGGTCTGGTATTCCCATCTCTTTCAATATTTTCCAGAGTTTATTGTGATCCACACAATCACAGGCTTTGGCATAGTCAATAAAGCAGAAATAGATTTTTTTTTTTTATGGCACTCTCTTGCTTTTTCAGTGATTGAACGGATGTTGGCAACTTGATCTCTGATTCCTCTGCCTTTTCTAAATCCAGCTTGAACATCTGGAAGTTCACAGTTCATGTATTGCTGAAGCCTGGCTTGGAGCATTACTTTACTAGTCTGCAGTACAGATGAGTGCAACTGTGTGGTAGTTTGAACTTTCTTTTGCATTGTCGTTCTTTGGGATTGGAATGAAAACTGACCTTTTCCAGTCCTGTGGCCACTGCTGAGTTTTCTGGATTGGCTGGCATATTGAGTGCAGCAGTTTCACAGCATCATCTTTTAGGATTTGAAATAGCTCAACTGGAATTCCATCACCTCCAATTCCTTCATACTGATGCTTCCTAAGGCCCACTTGACTTCACATTCCCGGATGTTTGGCTCTAGTTGAGTGATCACACCATTGTGATTATCTGGGTTGTGAAGATCTTTTTTATATAGTTCTTCTGTGTATTGTTGCCACCTCTTCCTAATATCTTCTGCTTCTGTTAGGTCCATACTATTTCTGTCCTTTATCGAGCCCATCCTTGCATGAAGTATTCCCTTAGTATCTCTAATTTTCTTGAAGAGATCTCTATAGTCTTTCCCATTCTATTGTTTTCCTCTATCTCTTTTCACTGATCACTGAGGAAGGCCTTCTCGTCTCTCCTTGCTATTCTTTGGAACTCAGTGTTCAAGTGGGTATATCTTTCCTTTTTTCCTTTGCTTTTGGGTTCTCTTCTTTTCACAGCTATTTGTAACACCTCCTCAGACAGCCATTTTGATTTTTTGCATTTCTTTTCTTGAGGAGGGTCTTGATCCCTGTCTCCTGTACAGTGTCATGAACCTCTGTCCATAGTTCATCAGGCACTCTATCAGATCTAGTCCCTGAAATCTACTTCTCATTTCCACTGGATAATGTGTAAGGGATTTGACTTAGGTCATACCTATATGGTCTAGTGTTTTTCCCTACTTTCTTCAATTTAAGTCTGAATTTCAATTTAAGCCAATTTCTTTGATTTAAGTCTGAATTTGGCAATAAGGAGTTCATGATCTGAGCAACAGTCAGCTCCTGGTCTTGTTTTTGCTGACTGTATAGAGCTCCTCCATCTTTGGCTGCAAGGAATATAATCAATCTGATTTTGGTGTTGGCCATCTGGTGATGTCCATGTGTAGAGTGTTTCCTTATGTTGTTGGAAGAGGGTGTTTGCTATGACCAGTGCGTTCTCTTGGCAAAACTCTGTGAGCCTTGGCCCTGCTTCATTCTGTACTCCAAGGCCAAATGTTCCTGTTACTCCAGGTGTTTCTTGACTTCCTACATTTGTATTCCAGTCTCCTATGTTGAGAAGGACATTTTTTGGGGAGGAGGGTGTTAGTCCTAAAAGGTCTTATAGATCTTCATAGAACCGTTCAACTTCAGCTTCTTCAGCATTACTGGTCAGGGCATAGACTTGGATTACCGTGCTATTGAATGGTTTGCCTTGGAAATGAACAGAGATCATTCTGTCGTTTTTGAGGTTGCATCCATTTACTGCATTTTGGACTCTTTTGTTGAGTATGGTGGCTACTACATTTCTTCCAAGGGATTCTTGCCCACAGTAGTAGATATAATGGTGATGTGGATGGCTACTCCATTTCTTCTAAGGGATTATTGCCCACAGTAGTAGACAGAATGGTGATGTGAGTTAAATTCACCCATTCCTGTCCATTTTAGTTTGCTAATTCCTAAAATGTTGATGTTAGCTCTTGCCATATCCTATTTGACTACTTCCATTTTGCCTTGATTGATGGAGCTAACATTCCAGGTTCCTATGTGTACAGGTGCATGTCAAAGAATTACATTAGAACACTTCCTAACACCATACACGAAAATAAGTCAAAATGGATTAAAGACTGAAATGTAAGGCCAAATATTGTAAAACTTTTAGAAGAAAACATAAGTAGTACACTCTTTGACATAAATGGCAGCAAGATCCTGTGTGACCCTCCTCTAACAGTAATTAAAATAAAAAATAAATTTGAAGCTAATAAAATATAAAAGCCTTTTAGAGCAAAGGAAACTATAAACAAGGTGAAAAAACAGCCCTCAGAATGGGAGAAAAAAAATTGCAAATGGAGAAACTGACAAAGGATTAATCTAAAAAACACACAAGCAGCTCATGCAGCTCAAAATAAAAAACACTAAAAATCTAACCAAAACTGATCAGAAGACATCAATGGACACTTCTCCAAAGAAGACATACAGATTGCCAACACATGAAAAGATGGTCAACATTTATCATTATTAGAGAAATGTAAGTTAAAACTCCAATGAGGTATCATTTCACATAGGTCAGAATGGCCATCATCAAAATATCTACAAACAATAAGTGCTAGAGAGGATATGGAGAAAAGGGAAGCCTCTTTCATTGTTGGTGTAAATTGATACAAACCCTATGGAGAATGGTATGGAGGTTTCTTATAAAACTAGCAAGAAAAGTACCATATGACCCAGCAATTCCATTAGCCTGAGAAAGCTGTAATTCACAAATACACATGTACCCCAGGGTTAATTGCAGCACTATTTACAATAGTCAGGACATGGAAGCAACTTAGATGTCCACTGACAGATGACTGGATAAAGAAGATATGATACATATATAAAATGGAATGTTACTTAGCCATAAAACGAACAAAACTGAGTCATTCACAGTGATGTCGATGAATCTAGAGTCTGTCACAAAGAGTAAATTAAGTCAGAGAAAGAAAAACAAATATAATATTTTAATTCTTTTAGCTAGAAAATGTTATTTTTTTCTCCATTTTTTTTATATTAGAAAATGTACTTTTTCTAGAATCTATAAAAATGTTACAGATGAAACTATTTGCAGGGCAGGAATAGAGATGCGGACCTAGAGAATGAACATGTGGACAAAGGCAGGGAAGGGGAAGGTGAGACAATTGGGAGATTAAGATTTACACATATACACTATCATGTGTAAAATAGATAGCTATTGGGAAGCTACTGTGTAGCACAGGGAGCTCAGCTCAGTACTCTTTGATGACCAAGAGGCATAGGATGGAGTGGGTGGGAGTGAGGTTCAAGGAGGGGAGACACATATTTGTACACATAGCTGATTCACATTGGTGTACAGCAGAAACTAGCACAACATTGTAAAGCTCTTATATTTCAATTTAAAAAAATATTAAAAATTGCAAAAAAGAAATGTGAAGAGAAGACAAATTAGATAAAATGTTTGCTAGAAGGAACTTTTAGGGATATGAAGTTCACTTTGCCCTCAGTGGCATGAGAACAATACCCAAGAAAATGGAAACCTGAAATAATACAGAATTATTATGCAAATACTAATTAATCGGATTACTGTCAGTTCACTTTCTCCTTCTAAATAAACTTCAAATATATGTCATTGATAATCATGATATAATTAACATCAAGGTTCATATGCCTTGTGAGAATATGAGGACCTTGTAAATAAAAGTTAAAAAAGAGCTGTAGAAAGCACATTAAAGAAAATTACTCTCAATTGCATGCTTGGTACTCAAGAAGAGATATAATCAATATGTGTGTTCATAGAAAAAAGCAGTTATATTAAAAGCAATATAAAAATATTTGCATAAATATTCAAATATTAAATAAACATTCTATATTCAAATATTAACATTTGATGTTCAGGTATTAAATAAATATTTGAATTTTTCACTAGTCAGCTGGACAGACTGGGCCTTCTCTTCCTAGCTCAGGAACTGTTTAGAAGACATATTTATAATGAAATAATTTTTTATGCTATTGGCTTCTATTTTGAAATAAATGTTACATTAAATATCCTGGCCTGAAATGGGCAACCTTGCCTTTCTCCAGGGCATCTTCCCGACCCAGGGATGGAACCCAGGTGTCCTGCATTGCAGACATATTCTTGACCAACTGAACTGTCAGGGAAGCCCAAATATCCTGCAACAAATGAATTTTGGCAAAAATGAGAAGTATGTCAAATATAAAAACAAACAGAAAGAATGAAGAAGNTGTTGCTTCCTGACCTGCGTACAGGCTTCTCAAGAGGCAGGTCAGGTGGTCTGGTATTCCCATCTCTTGAAGAATTTTCCAGAGTTTATTGTGAACCACACAGTCAAAGGCTTTGGCATAGTCAATAAAGCAGAAATAGATGTTTTTCTGGAACTCTCTTGCTTTTCTTTCAAGGAAGATATATGTATACAAGTGTACATGTGTATTGCCCTATATTTTCTGATGTTATTTAGTCATTAAGTCATGTCCGACTCTTTGTGACCCCATGGACTGTAGCCCACCAGGCTCCTCTGTCTGTGGGATTCTCCAGGCAAGTATACTGGAGTGGGCTCCCATTCCCTTCTCTAGGGGATCTTCCTGACCCAGGGATCAAAACACTAGGAGATTCTTTACCACTGAGCCACCAGGGAAGCCCTTATATAAGTATATACTATATAATAAATGTTATAAAAACTGAGTTATTTTATTTCCATTGAATTTTTTCACTGATGTTATGAACCCTGTTTTATAGGCTTTTCATAATTTTATTGGCTTTTCATCATCATTTCTAAAGGCTGTATATTATTTTGCTAAGTGAATATATTATATTTTATATATCAGTTCAGTTCAGTCGCTCAGTTGCTATGGTCACCTATATAGTAGTGTGCCTAATTTTTATACAATTGTTTCCTATTAAAATAATATATTTAGTGATTGCATATGGAATAGCTGTGTAATTGTTTCCTAAGAATAATTTGTAAGAGAATCTTTGGATCTCATGGCACATTCATTTTTTAACACTAAAGATTGTATCAATGCTAGTAAAAGGTACAGATTGTTCAATTTTAATTACACTTGGTTTTTGTGAATATACATTTATAAAAAATGTTGAATTTATTTTTTTTCAAATTGTATATAGTTTCAACCTAATTTGAACATAAATTTTCTTTTTGTGGAAGGTAACAAACTGTAAAACCCTGATTATTTGAAAATATATATATCTTCAAAATCTCAAATAATCTCAAATAACATAATGTGTATTTTACCTTATTTAAGGTATAAATAGTGAGATGCTATAGGGCCTCTAAACACTGCACGCACAAAGTGTTATTAGGACTTTGGGTTGTGGTTGCTGAATGGTCGGCTATGCTCATAGCTCATCTGGTTTTCCATCTCACAGCTTATCAATGAAGTATTTAAATCTTAGTTTTTAGCATAATGATAGATTGCTAATTCTCACAGGTCCACTTGATTATCTGAAAACCAAAAATATTAAGTCTAGAAATGCCAGGCTACATTATTTACCAGTACTTTGCTGAGTTTGAGTAAGCTCCAGGAGTTGATGATGGACAAGGAATCCTGTTGTGCTGCAGTCCATGGGGTAGCAAAAAGTCAGACATGACTGAATGACGGAACTGAACTGTTTCCCTTCAACATTGCTATCAAAATAGGCAAATAATAGAAAATATTATTTAAATAATAAAAATTGATTTTTTTAATCTTTTGAATAATTATTTTCTGACAGAAATAAATGTGAACATTCTCAAATTACTAAGAAAAATAGCCATGTTTGAGATGTAGAATTGAAGAATCTTGTAATACCTGAAAATATGCACTATTTTTTAAAATTTAATTAAAAAATTATTTTTCTGATATCAGGATGCCCTAATAAGGAATATCATCTTTTTAACTTGAATTTCTTTTATAAAACCTCAAATCTTGAATCATAAAATGCAGGACTACATCCCATAAAGGTTACATTTGTTTTCACATCTGGAAAAGAATGAAATCAATAGGTATATTTGGAAGAGCAAAAGTTGGATAGTATATTCCACTGGGTAAAGAAAAAGAAGATACCGCAAGGTAAAGGTAGATGTTAACAGACTAATGATCATTTTTTAATAATAGAGGGACCTTTCTGTGAAAAAAATACCACTATATATCTTTTCATTGCTGTCTTCTCTTTTAGCTAACCTTTGAATGAGAGAAACTTCTGCTGATGTCAAATGACCACAAGGATATTAACAATTGGACTTGGAGCCTGTCGGCTACTGTTGGGTATATCTCCTTTACCAAGCTGGCTCTCTTCACTACTGCCACTGACCTTGCAAACAGCTCCGACAAAGGTCGGAATGGATTCATTGATCAGCTAGACCAAGCATATGACAGTCTGTGCCTTAATTGAATCCCAAAAGGGGGCAGACTGGGTTTTTATTACAGAGGCCAGCCGATAGCACTCATTAAAAGCTCCACAGACTGTGTGGTTTACTAATTAGTTTATTATACAGACACCTTGACGATGGGCAAAGTTGTCATTTTGCCCTTTATCGCACAGGGGATGTTGTTAAAAGTTTAATCAGCTAACACTGACCAAGTAAGCTTGGCAGGCTGAGGATGGTCATTACTGAGGTCACCCCTGCTGTAGCAATTCTGACAGGGTCACAGCATGAACTTACAATAAAGAGAGTGTTACATAAGGTAAGAGAACACCTGAAAGGGACCCCAGAAAAGAGATGTGCTCTGCGGGGAGTAAGAAACAGATGGGCTGTTAGGACAAGTGAATCCTTTTAAAGTTTATCTTTGCCTGCCCTGTTTAACATATGCTTCTGAAAAGATGAGGCATGCAACAATCGCTTTGATATGTTCATCAGAAATAAGACTGGTAACCAGTTTGGTGGGGGGAGGAAATATAGGGGCACCAGATTAAAAAAATTATTTCTCTGTGTTGTATTTAAACTTTCCATAGTTCCAGGGAAGTAAGCAAGATATTTCATACTGTTTAAATTTTGCCCTAGATAGACCAAAATCTTATTATAATCTAGCACTATTTTTTTTTAACTCAGAAGATCATTTTGAGCACTGCCCAGTTGTATAAGATTCTCTAATTCACCAACCTTATCTCATTTATTTCTGAAGTTCTTATTTTTATAATGGGCTGATTTCTAAAATAGATAACAGCTAAGGAAAATTTCCTTTGTGTGTCTAAGCAAGAAAGTGAACAAAGTATAAGTGAAGCCACCTGATGAATTTGGTGAAAACTCATTGAAAGTGAAAGAAAGTGAAAGTCACTCAGTTGTGTCCAACTCTTTGTGACCCCATGGACTGTAGCCTGCCAGACTCCTCTTTCCATGGAATTCTCCAGGCCAGAATACTGGAATGCATAGCTGTTCCCTTCTCCAGGGGATCTTCCCAACCCAGGAATCAAACTGGGGTCTCCTGCATTGCAGGTGGATTCTTTAGCTGCTGAGCTTCTAGGGAAAACTCATCAAAAGAATATAATACAATGTCAAATTAAAAAGTATTGACAAATTCAAAATATAGAAAACCTATGTGCATGCGTCCTCAGTTGCTTCAGTCGTGTCCAACTCTTTGTGATCCTATGGACTATAGCCCACCAGTCTTCTTTTTCTATGGGATTCTCCAGGCAAGAATATTGGGATGGATTGCCATACCCTACTCCAGGAATCAAATCCACATCTCCTCTGTCTCCTACATTGCGGACAGATGCCTTATTGCTAAGCCACCAGGAAATCCATAGAAAGTATACAAATGAATGCATAAAATATTCTTGTTACGTCCACTTTTTGACTCCCATAATGATCTTTTTCTATGTTCTCAGCAGAATTGATCATGCAGTCCATCTAAAATCCAATTATTAAATTAGCCTCCCATAACATTTTTCAAATCATCATAATGGGATTGTACTGTAAGTAGTAACTGTTTATGCATTCTAAAAGTAATTGTCAGCTCACTGGATAATCTATTAAGACACAGATTACCAGTTTAGAAACTAGTATGTGCATATTCCCTATGTCTTATCCTAGGATATTCAAATCTCTAGAGATCTGCATGAATCTGAACTTTAGACTCAGTTTATAGAGTATGCAAATTGTGCTAATCCAGACATGTTCCTCTGACAGTAAAGCTTTTCCCAGCATATAATCGTATGTTTTCAACAACTGTTATCATATCTGTCAGATCTGAACATTTTGTGATGCAGATTGATATGGTTCAAATGATGTAAGAATATGTTCAAACTACATGTTTATATCTGATGCAACAAACTTTTATATCGAGTGTGTCATGAAAAGTAAAATGCCACACTGAAAGCATCTACCCTGGAGATTAAAGTATAATTTAATAGATGTGTGATTACATTGAAGGAGGCTTTATGAAGAGAAATAAGAAATATTCTGTATTGCATTCAAACTGCAGAAGGAATTTTAGTAAACATTGTGTATTATCCAAATTGGAATTGATCCAGGACTCAAAGCCTGATATTTAGGCTAACTATAGGGTTTGCATAAAAGGTGGCATCTTCAGGGGTTCGCACTTTATGGAATTCCTGAGGAAGCTTCCCATGGAGACAGATTGTTCTGTCAAGCCCACACAGGCAAATGCCTCATCATTAACTCACTTTGGAACAAAAAATAAACTGCTGTAACAGTGGAATTAAGAGTATTGCTATTGTGCGTGTTTTTCCCCACAGGCTATGAAGGAAATTATGAAAAACTTTTAGGAAGAAGTTTGATAACTCATCTTTTCAAAGTATTTCATCAGCAGCATGCTAGTTTCAAACACTTCAGCGACTTTATTCTAAAAGCTTGGCAAATTTAACTATTAAAGGTAAAATTCTTTATTTTAATGTATCCCAAGACAGCTTAAGGTACGTGAAAAGTCAAATTTTAGACCATGAGAAGATATTTGTGATACAGAAAACTTTCAAAGACTCAGTGTCAATGCTGCTGCTGCTGCTGCTGCTAAGTCACTTCAGTCATGTCCAACTCTGTGCGACCCCATAGACGGCAACCCACCAGGCTCCATCGTCCCTGGGATTCTCCAGGCAAGAACACTGGAGTGGGTTGCCATTTCCTTCTCCAATGCAGGAAAGTGAAAATGAAGTCTCTCAGTCGTATACGACTCTTTGCGACCCCATGGACTGCAGTCTACCAGGCTCCTTTGTCCATGGGATTTTCCAGGCAAGAGTACTGGAGTGGGGTGCCATTAGGGTAAGGGAAAATAAAAATGGAAGAATGAATAGAAGACAATGATTAAAATACTTTAATGGAAACAGGAAGACATGGGATTGAATATGTATATGGTATATACATAACTGTGTATATAATACACACACACACACACACACACATATATACACATGACATTACATGTATACCACATGCTCAGAGTTATTTGTGATCCTGAGTGCATGCTCAGTCACTAAAGTCGTGTCCAACTCTTTGAGACCCCATGCAATGTGGCTGCTCCCCCCTAACCCCTGCCCAGGCTCCTCTGTCCATGGGAATGTTCAGGCAAGAATACTGGAGTGGATTGCCATTTCCTCCTCTAGGGAATCTTCCCAAGCCAGGGATCAAACCTGCATGGCCTGTGCCTCCTTCACTGGCAGCTGAATTCTTTACCACTGAGCCACCTGGGAATCACATCAGGAAAACGTAATGAAGATAACAATGACATATCATTTTGTGTGTATTTCAATTGTCAGCCACTTCAAATTCTGAGACTACCAATGGTAAAAAATAATGTGATACATATACAATTTCATATAGTAGTTATATTTTGGAAAATGGCTTGGCATTACATATAATGGAATATTCACATACTCCTCAACCCAGTAATCTTTCGCCTAGGTATGCATCCCATGGANTCAATTGTCAGCCACTTCAAATTCTGAGACTACCAATGGTAAAAAATAATGTGATACATATACAATTTCATATAGTAGTTATATTTTGGAAAATGGCTTGGCATTACATATAATGGAATATTCACATACTCCTCAACCCAGTAATCTTTCGCCTAGGTATGCATCCCATAGAAGCTTTGTCATACTTGTTTCAGGAGACCTGCACAGGATTGTTCATATCCTGGATAGTATACTCACAGGTGTCTGTCTACTAAATAATAAGTAAATAAGCCAACCAACATGCAGATATTCAAACAACGTAGACTACATATAGACAATGATGGGACCGCTAAAGGAAATAAGGTTTTTAATTTGTGTATCTGAAGAATGAGGGAAAAAATAGAGAAAATAAAAAAATAAATAAAACACATGCTCATAATGAAAAAGAAACCAACAATAAAATCACCAGGAGATAGATGCTGGAGCTTCCTGGGTAGGAACAAGAAGTTTTGATCTTGGTAACCTAGGCAATTGGATTTTATTACCACTCAGGGACAGAAGATAAATGCTTGGGCCCAGGAGAGGCAGGAACTTAGAATGAATACTGCTGTATAAATATAACACCTTCAAAGTTATATGCCATTTGTGAAAAAATGAACCGATAACTCAGGTAGATATTTAAGAGAAGTACAAAGCTTGAATTCTGGGTAAGAAAAGATGATTTTTCCTGAGCAGCTTAACCAATGTCCTGCTACTCAAAGACAGTTTGGAATCTTCATTATCAGTATATCCTGGGAATACACATGTCAAAAATTAACATAAAAAAGGAATATATATGTCACTATGATTAAAGATTTTTGACAACACACAGAATAGAAAATGATTAAAACCACAAACTGATCCTGTTATAATATAAATATAATTTAAAAAATATTTTACTAAGAAAAATGCAAGCAAACTATTTAAAAATATACACAAACTATAAGGAAAAGACAGATACTATGAAATTTATAAAGAGAGGAAGATAATAGTTAAAACTATGAAAATAAAAATATAAAAAACAAAGTTACTTAAAATTTTTAAATATTAATATAAATTGAAGTGCAATTAAACAAATGAACTGACATAACCAAGGAAGGAATTAGTGAACTGGAATATAGTGCATTGCAGGCAGATTCTTTACCACAGAGTCATTAGGGAAGCCCCTAAACTGAAATAGAAGAATGAGCAAATTAAATAGAATGCAACTCAGAAATAAAAAGTACAGAAATGACATCAAGAGATACAAGCAGTAGAGAAGAGAAGTGGAACAGATACTTAACTGTAGTTTCAAAAATAGAAAATAAGATCATGTATTATTTGAAGTATTAATGGATGTCAAAGGATCAACCATAAAACTGAAATTAAAAATGAAAAGGAGACATTATTTTGTCCATTCAGATGTCTTTAAGCTTTGATTTATATATATATATACACATATATATATATGTATACTTTTAACAATGAAACACACTTAACATGTAATATATTTTATTTCTTTATTGTTTATCTCCCACATAGAATGCAAACAGTGTAGGAGCAGGCCCTTTTGTCTCTTGTCTTCTTTTGTTCATTGTTTACTTAAAAGAATATAACACAGATTGGCAGTAAACATTTTGGTAATGAATGAAACTCTGGGGATAGTGAAGGACATGGAAGCCTGGGGTACTGCAGTCTATGGGGCTGCAAAGAGGTGGAGATGACTTACTGACTGAACAACAACAATAAATGAATGAAAAACAGCAAACAATAATAGTATTTTGCCACATGAGTCAACATTCATTCACAATGTAAACCAAATCAGTTATTCCTTTCTTTAACCTACCCTAGATTCTCAAACACTTATGTATGTGTATGTATGTATAATAGAATCACATATATAATGGAACTATAATGCACTTAGCAGAAAATATAGGGGGTATTGTCTACGATAAGAGTATGAAGGATTTCATGAACATGACCAAAAACTCATTATCCAATGATTGAGTGATCAAAATGATCCTCTCTTATTAACCAGCCTAGGCAGTTTCATACTGGTCCTAAACATTGTCCTTAGTGGTTTCTAGAATCCCAAGGGGAGATCAGATCAGCAAACTTTTTCTCTGAGTTTGCTGAAATATCCCTGAATGTTTCCTCGAGTGGGGATTGTAAAAACATTGCTTTCACCATTTTGCTTTTTGTCTCTTTTTCCCTCCTTGTTGTTTTTCAACTAAATATAAAATGGCTGTTAATAACATTGTAGGAAAAGTCTTTCCCCAAGGTAAAAACAGCAGTGATTCTTAGACCATCTGCTTTTGAATTTGTTTAATATCTTCCAATGGTTTTACCTCTGGGGAGGTGAATCATGGGGGAATAAATGGAAAGCTCTCAACTCCTGTTAAGCAAAGTGAAAGTTGGTGTTCAAAATCCTTACAGTTCTGTAGATAACGTCATAGAAGCAGAAAACAAAAAAGAAGAAGAGATGAAAAAGGCCAAAACGATATAAAACCCATGGACAGAAAATAGAAGACCCTGATGCTGGGCAAAATTGAGGGCAGGAGTGAAGAGAGTGAAAGAGGATGAGATGGCTGGAAAGTATCATTGACTCAATAGACATGAGTTTAGGAAAACTCTGGGAGACAGAGAAGGACAGAAAAGCCTGGCATGCTGCAGTCCATGGGATCACAAAGAGCTGGACTTGACTTAGTGAATGAACTGCAACAACGACAGAGAAAATAGATATTTTGTTCACTAGATAGAAAAATAGACTGAAAACAACATGATGTGGGCTGTTTGAAATTTAGGTATAATTAATTTAATTTGCTTGATAAAGTAGATGAAATTCAACGAAATGTTACCATTGAATTTTTATTTCTTATGAAGTTGCAACATAACATTCTTTTGATTGATATTCAGAATATTATGAACCTAAAGATTCAATTGCTTACAATAGTGAAACAAACTTTTCTGTATAATTTACAAAGTGCCTTTTTTTTTTTTGTTCTTAGTGAAGGTCTCATTTGATCTTCCTAACAACCTCAGGTAGGTAGAACTTTGAATTCTCAGTCCAAGACACTGAAATTGAAGTTTAGCAAGTCAACTTGCATTATCATTCTGTTAATTTAATCTGTTGGTGATTTTCTTTCTTGTATATGACTTCATAGTCTTTGATATAAGGGGTTTAATACAAAAATTGCCATATCCCAATGGATAAGATCAATATAGTCTAGAATATGTTGACTATGAAAAGAGCTCATTTGTGATGACATAGTTGTCCTTCTCAGTATCGTCCTTCCCAGTATTAAATTTCAAGATTAAGTACATACCTCTTAAAGCACTTGTAACGTTGATTTTGGATGCAGTGTCTGACAGAAGAACCTAGAGAAAGAGAACCACAATTAAATGTTAGTGAAAAGAACATATCCTAATATCTTACTGGAAATCCAGAAGAAAGTTATAAAACTCGAATAAAGAAAAAAGATATCAAGAAAGAAGAGATGCTGAACAGTGTAAAATACAGCTGGTCATTTGTATCCATAGGTTCTTTATCAGTGTATTCAACCAATCTCAAATTGAAAATTCAAAATAAAATTAAATTCCAGAAAGTTCCACAAAATAACACATGAATTTTCTAAAAGCTGGAAACTCTTTTTATAGCACTTATATTGTATTATATTACCTATTATAAGTAATCTCAAAATAATTTAAAGTAGTTGAGATGATGTGCATAATGGTTTGCAAATATTACACAATTTTATATAAAGGACTTGAGCATCTGTGAATTATGGTATCTGTAGGGATTCAGTGGGGAGTGAGGGCCTGCAACCAATCCCCAGTGGATACTGAGAGGCGACTCTACTCTTCTGAAAATTCAGTAAGAGAGAAAACTGGTTATAATATGTATATGATTTAAGATAATGCAAAGCGAAAGTTGAAAATTAAGTCGCTCAGTCATGTCTGATTCTTTGCGACCCCGTGGACTATAGCCTACCAGGCTTCTCCATCCATGGGATTCTCCAGGCAAGAATACTGGAGTGGGTTGCCATTTTCTTTCCAGGGTCTCTTCCCTACCCAGGGATCGAACCCAGGTCTCCCACCTTGTGAGTAGACGCTTTAACCTCTGAGCCACCGGGGAAGCCAACGATCATATAGCAAAGGTCTTTTATGGGACATATAAAAGATTTTGGTTTGTTTCCACTTGATTGAGACAATTTGTGCTCAGTTACCTGTGCTCATTTGAAGGAGGTATTTCAACTTGTTTCGATAAGAGTATATAATATCAAGGATTTCTAAATTAATCCTAAAGAGCAATGGGAACTGATAAGGCCTAGCAGTTAAATGTTATAGAAGGTCGCCAAGAAATTAATCAATGAAATTTGAGAATAAGTAAGCTATAACCCCAGGAGTGTTTTCTATAACATTTCTTACTTAGAATCTCTTAATTGTGATATATAGCCTAATAGAACAAATTCTTAATATGATAGCTGGCATATTTTTCCAAACTTTCTTAATTTCAACACTGCATGATTTCAGAATTATGTGGTACATATTAAACCCACATTAATTTGCCAGTATATTTTGGAATATCATGAATACTGATTATTTGGTCACTAAAATTTGGGAGTATAATATTCCTTTACACTGTAGAAATTATCTTAAAAATAAGCATGTACAGGGTCTTCCCTGGTGGTCTGGTGATTAAGATACCATGCTTCTAATGCAATGGATATGGGTTCAATCCCTGGTCTGGGAGGTAAGATTCCCCACATGCAACTCAGTGTGCCCAAAACCAAAACATAAAACAGAAGCAATATTGTAATATTTCTTGGTCCCAAATTTCCCATCTCTGGTGATAAGAAGGTGCTCCTCCTCCCAGCAGAGGAGCCTAGGGCTCACATAAGATGTTATGGCTTGGTCCAGGGAAGAAGGTAAAGGGGGGAAGATCAGAGTGACCTTCTTGCTTCTGCATCATAAGCTGCTTATAAACAACAGGCAATAAACCAGAGGTTCTCCCAAGTCCCTTCTCAAGCTGAATAATTTGGTAGGGTGGCTCACAGAACTGAAGAAAACAGTTCACTTATGTTACCAGTTTATCTTGCAAGTATTCAATTCGGTAATAGCTAGATGGAAGAGAAGCATAGGACAAGATATGAGAGAAGGGCTGCAAAGCTGCCATGCCCTCTCTAGGCATGCAACCTCCCAGAATCTCTGCAAGTTTACCAACTGGAAGCTCTCAAAACCCCATACTTGGGGAATTTTTATGGAGTCTTCATTCTATGCTGTGCTGCTGCTGCTGCTAAGTCACTTCAGTCATATCTGACTCTGTTTGACCCCATAGATGGCAGCCCACCAGGCTCCTCCATACCTGGGGTTCTCTAGGCAAGAATACTGGAGTGGGGTGCCATTTCCTTCTCCAATGCATGCAAGTGAAAAGTCAAAGTGAAGTCACTAGTCGTGTCCAACTCTTAGCGACCCCTGAACTGCAGCCTNTTTTTTTAATTAATAGCACTTTTTGTGACTCAGATTATTTTTGAATAATGAGGAACGCCACCCGTATCAGTGATTATGAGAACTGGTTATAATATCAGTATTGTCTCAATGATCAGATATCTCTTCTGATATCTGATGTTCAGAGAAAAATATCTGGGTTTCCAGCTGTGCATTTAAAATTATTTCATTTTTTTCCCAAGACAGAGAAAATTTATATCATTCAGTTAACAGTAACAGTGTTACAGTTATTTGGCCTGTCTCTTATACACATCTTAACCTCTAGGCTCTCTTCTTAATTGATCAGGGAGTTTGTTTAGTATTTATACCCAAATATATTATGCATGTAAATATTATGAAATGTTTTATTGTGATTTATAACAAGTAATATACATTTGGTCTTCAAGTCTGTTTCTGGCATTGAGCTCCTGCTGTTTTTGTTTAGTCACTAAGTTGTGTTCAACTCTTTTGGGATTCCATGGACTGTAGCCCACCAGACTCTTTTGTCCATGGGATTCTCCAAGCAAGAACACTGGAGTGGGTTGCNGTTATTAGTGTTCAGGTTGACATTCATCAATGTACCATAATTGATTCACAATAAGCATTTCATTGCATGGTATAAGTATTTTCATGACTTAGATAATAAAAAATCTCTGAGGAGAGTAAAAGTGCAGCACAAGCCAATGAAAGAAATCTGTGACAAGAAAGAATAAGAAGCTTCTAGGAAATTTGATAGGGATATAGATGTAGTATATTATGTTGAAAAGTACAAGATAAGATAGCAGTAGAGATCATAAAAATGAAGAAAAACTTAGAGAAGAATAGATGGGGGAAACGTAACATGTGGGTTCAAAGTTAAGCATTGAAACATCTTTTGAAAGAAAGTTTTGAAAGCATTATACAAAATATTTGCTTTAAACAGTATCTTTTCTTCAAATTCTAAGAAAGTAATCTAAGATTCTATTGATGGTAACATGGCAAATAAAGCAAAATTCTGTAGTTTTGCAACATGCAAAATATAATTAATTATAAAATCTAATTGAAGCATCATACTGTTTAATAATAATATGAACAAAATACAAAAAAATTAAGTGCATTTCTATGTCCTTTAGGACAACAGATATTGTAAATCAGTTCTTCAATTGTTTTATAACTTAGGTGAATTTTAATCAAAACCTTAAATAGACTTATTTTAAATGCAATAAGAGGATCAATTCAGAAAAATATAACTGTAGAATGTCACTTACACACACACAATTTTATTTCAAGTAGAAGAAAATTAGCATAAACATGAAATAACCTGCCATATCTGAGAGAAAGAGTTATTGCCTATGATAAAGAACTATTTCAAAAAATATAATTAAAAACAAGAGGATCAAAACAAAATTCATCTTATGTCATTGTACAAAAAATATGAATAACCAACAAATAAATGTTCCACCTCACAAGTGATTTGATAAAATAAATATGGACTAGAATTTGGCACAAATATTTTTTTCTTTTTTTTTTTAATTTTTATTTTTTAGTTTGTTTTGCTTTACAATACTGTATTCATTTTGCTGTACATTGACATGAATCAGCCACAAGTGTATACGAGCTCCCAATCCCAACCCCCCTCCCCCCTCAGATGGTGAAATTCTTAGTTAAACTGAATACCAGTGAAAGTAAAAAAAATACTATAAGGTCTTTCTGGAAGGCATTTTGCCAATATTTATTAAAAGCATTAAGCATAAGCAGACTGTTGATTTGTTAATTCCTTATTGAATTAATTTATCAAGATATTAGGGCTTCCCTGGTGGTTCAGTGGTAAAGAAACTGCCTGCCAATACAGGCGGAGAAGGCAATGGCATCCCACTCCAGTACTCTTGCCTGGAAAATCCCACGGATGGAGGAGCCTGGTGGGCTGCAGCCCATGGGGTCGCTAAGAGTCGGACACGACTGAGCAACTTCCCTTTCACTTTTCACTTTCATGCATTGGAGAAGGAAATGGCAACCCACTCCAGTGTTCTTGCCTGGAAATTCCAGGGACGGGGAAGCCTGGTGGGCTGCCGTCTATGGGGTCACACAGAGTTGGACACAACTGAAGCGACTTAGCAGCAGCAGCAGCACCCAATACAGGAGAAGCTGGTTCGATCCCTAGGTCAGGATGATCCCTTGGAGCAGGAAATGGCAACCCACTCCAGTACTCTTGCCTGGAAAATCCCATAGACAGAGGAGCCTGGCAGACTACAGTACATGGGGTCTTGAAAGAGTCAGACATGACTTAGTGCGTAAACAGCAACAAGATCTGAAGATATTAGACAAATGAACAAATATGTACGTAAAAACTGTTCATAACGTTATACTGAAATTTGTATTCTTGTTTAGGTAGAATTTACTAAAATGTCCAAAGATATGTATTAATTCAGGACTGTCTCATACACTTATAATAATGCAATATGATTAACCACTTAAAAAAGGAAAAAAAAATAAAAAGGAGTGGAATATATATAGCATAAATATTTTTTGCATATATTTTAAGTGAAAAACGACACAAACAATGTTAATTATATAATTGTCTAAAGACTTTGCTTTTTAAGTCTTTCTCAGGTATATTTTGTTTAACATAAGAGGTGCTACAGTGGTAAAAAATCCACCTGCCAATGCAGGAGAAGCAGGAGATGCTGGTTTGATCCCTGAGTCCAGAAAAGCCCCTGAAGGAGGAAACAGTAACCTGCTCCAACATTTTTACATGGAAAATTCCATGGACTGAGGATCCTGGCAGGGTACAGTCCATGATATTGAAAGAGTTGGACAAGACTGAGAAAGTATGCAGTGGTGGTAGTAGTTACCATAATTAGGAACAAAATACTGTCCACACATTGTACTTGGCTGATTTTCTCTTAATTACATTTTAAGCTATGCATTCTCTTTCTTTTTTATATTACAATTTATCAGTTGAATAAAACAGGCTGTTAGTCCTGTAGTATTTCCTACGAGCCCCCATGTTGGTGGTATTCCTATGGTATCATTTAACTTATCCTTCCATTCTCTGTATTTGCTGTCTTCTGGTTAGAACTACAGGTTTTACCAGTTTCAGTTTCGTGTTCAGTTTTGACAAGAATATTTCACATGTTTCTGTATTAGGATTCACATGTATAGTTTTTCTTTGGGAATGTGAGCAACTATTGATAATAACTCTGTGTATCGATTATTTATTTAAAGATTACAAAATGGTAATATTAAAATATTCATTTATTCTGTATATATTAGCTAGAGTGTCTTTATAGAGAGAAATCGCCTGTTATCCACTATTTGTTTCCTTTGAAATAGAGTTCAATAAGGATATTATAAATGTATATTTGTTATTTTCATCCTCCCGGTAACTCTGAGCTTCATTTTTCTACCTAGTTCCTTGAGGCATAAAGGTAGGTTGTTTATTTGAGATCTTTCTTGTTTCTTAATGTAGTCATTTGTCACTATAAAATTCCCTCTTCAAACTGCTTTCACTGCATCATACAAGTTTTGGCATGCTGTGTTCCTATTTTCATTTATTTCAAGATTTTTTTTATTTAACTTTTGATTTATTCTTTGATTCATTGGTTGTTCAACAGAGTATCACATAATTTCCAAATATTTGTGAACTTTTCAGTTTTCCTCCCATTGTTGATTTCTAATTTCATACCATTGTGGTCAAAAAAGATACTTGATATGATTTCAGTCTTCTGAAGTTTTCAAAGACTTGTGACCTAACACATGATGTATCTGTGGGAATGTTCCCTGTTCACTTGAGAAGAAGGTATATTCTGCTGCTCTTGGATGGAATGTTCCATATGCGCCTATTAGGTCTGCTTGGTGTAAAGCATAGTTCAAGTCCGATGCTTCCTTCTTGACTTTATGTCTGGATGATCTATCTTTTATTGAAAGATGAAGATTGAAGTCACATACTATTACTGTATTATTGTCTATTTCTCCCTTCAGATATGTTAGTATTTGCTTCCTGTATTTGTGTGCTCTTATGTTGGTTATCTTTTCCATAACATTATTTAAGGCTGACCAATAAGGATTTTACTACTTCAGTGTCATTATAAATACATGAATTTTTAACATACCTTCTGTGTGTGAACTCATTTCAGTTGTTCTTATTCATGATCAACTTATCCGACTTTGTCTCATGATAAGCTCATCAGGTTGGCTTCAATTCTATTTGCCACATTCCAAATAATCTTGGAAACTTACTATTTGTCACTATAACAAGCTATTGAGACCCATTTTATATTTGTCCCCCACCAGATATGGAGTCAACTATTTTTCGAGGAATTCTTGGTTCTTTATAGTAAGAAATAACATTTAGAGAAAATGACATTTAGAGACCACAGTCTGTGTAGCTGAGCTCAGCTTATTACCATGGTAGTTTTAAGTGTTTCTAATGTTTTCAGAATCTATGTAGAAACTATGTAAGGTTTTTGAGGAGACTATAATTCTGAATTTATAAAAACTGGCATTTCCAATTTAAATATAAAAAAGACTAAGAGCTTTTTAATAGAATCATTTGGATTATGTGTTTCAAATTCCTTTTCCTTATTCTACAGTTATTGGTTCTTAATTGCATTAACATAATTAATTGCTTTCATATGTGTGTGTTTAGGTATATACATATATCATGGTGTCATTACTAATAATATACATATTAAAACAGTTTAAATATTTTGGTAGTTTTATTGGTTCTAAGGTAAATCTTATAAGACACAAATGATCAGTTAGCTAGTTTACAGTCACTTGAAATAAATATTCTTCATGTGATACGCCAATTCAATACATGGCAGGTTAATTTGATTTATGTTACCTTAAACTTTAAGGCTTTCATAAATTTAGGTTTATTTTACAAACATCTTAACATCTCCATAATAGCAAAGTCAAAAATAGAATATTAGGAATATATAAAGAAGCCTAAATCATGGGGTTGTCATTTCCTTTTCCAGGGGATCTTCCCTTCCCAGGATTTGAACCCACATCTCCTGCATTGGCAGGTGAATTCTTTACCGCTGAGACACCAGGGAAGCAAACAAAACAAAACAAAACATTTTCCCCTTCCTTTCCACTTTGCTCCCTTTCTCTCACATCTTTTTAATTTCTTTTTAAATTTATCCATCTAACTTCTTAGAGTTCAGTTCAGTTGTTCAGTTGTGTCCAACTCTTTGCAACTCATGAACCGCAGCACGCCTGGCCTCCCTGTCTGTCACCAACTCTGAAGTCCACCCAAATCCAAGTCCATCGAGTTGGTGATGCCATCCAACCATCTCATCCTCTGTCATACCCTTCTCCTTCTGCCTTCAATCTTTCTCAGCATCAGGGTCTTTTCAAATGAGTCAGCTCTTCACATCAGGTGGCCAAAAATATTGTAGGTTCAGCTTCAACATCAGTCCTTCCAATGAACACTCAGGATGATCTCCTTTAAGATGAACTGGCTGGATCTCCTTGCAGTCCAAGGGACTCTCAAGAGTCTTCTTCAACACCACAGGTCAAAAGCATCAATTCTTCAGCATTCAGCTTTCTTTATAGTCCAACTCTCACATCCATACATGACTACTAGAAAGCCCATAGCCTTAACTGTGGCAAAGTAATGTCTCTGCTTCTTAATATGCTGTCTATATTGGTCCATAACTTTCCTTCCAAGAATTATGTGTCTTTTGATTTCATGGCTGGAGTCACCATCCGCAGTGATTTTGGAGCCCAGAAAAATAAAGTCTGACACTGTTTCCACCGTTTCCCCATCTATTTGCCATGAAGTGATGGGACCAGATGCCATGATCTTCATTTTCTGAATGTTGAGATTTAAGCCAGCTTTTTCACTCTCCTCTTTCACTTTCATCAAGAGGCTCTTTAGTTCCTTTTCACTTTCTACCTTAAGAGTGGTGTCATCTGCATATCAGAAGTAATTGATATTTATCCTGGCAATCTTGATTCCAGCTTGTGCTTCTTCGAGTCCAGCTTTTCTCATGATGTACTCTGCATAGAAGTTAAATAATCGGGGTGACAATATACAGCCTTGACATACTCCTCTTCCTACTTGGAACCAGTTTGTTGTTCCATATCCAGTTCTAACTGTTGCTTCCTGACTTGCATACAGGTTTCTCAAGAGGTAGGTCAGGTGGTCTGCTATTCCCATCTCTTTCAGAATTTTCCACAGTCTATTGTGACCCACACAGTCAAAGGCTTTGGCATAGTCAATAAAGCAGAAATAGATGTTTTTCTGGAACTCTCTTGCTTTTTCCATGATCCAGCAGATGTTGACATTTTGATCTCTGGTTCCTCTGCCTTTTCTAAAACTAGCTTGAACATCTGGAAGTTCATGGCTCATGTATTGCTGAAGCCTGGCTTGGAGAATTTTAAGTATTACTTTACTAGTATGTGAGATGAGTGCAATTATGTGGTAGTCTGAGTATTCCTTGGCATTGCCTTTCTTTGGGATTGAAATGAAAACTGAGCTTTTCCAGTTCTGTGGCCACTGCTGAGTTTTCCAAATTTGCTGGCATATTGACGGCAGCACTTTCACAGGATCATCTTTGGGTATTTGAAATAGCTCAACTGGAATTCTATCACTTCCACTAGCTTTGTCCATAGTGACGCTTCCTAAGGCCCACTTGACTTCACATTCCAAAATGTCTGGCTCTAGGTGAGTGATCCCACCTTTGTGATTATCTGGGTCATGAAGATCTTTTTTTTGTACAGTTCTTCTATGTATTCTTCTCACCTCTTATTAATATCTTCTGCTTCTATTATGTCCGTACCATTTCTGTCCTTTATTATGCCCATCTTTGCGCGAAATTTTCCCTTGGTATCTCTAATTTTCTTCAAGAGATCTCTAATATTTCCCATTCTATTGTTTTCCTCTATTTCTTTGCATTGATTGCTGAAGAAGGCTTTCTTATCTCTGCTTGCTATTCTTTGGAACTCTGCATTCAAATGGGTATATCTTTCCTTTTCTCCTTTGCTTTTCACTTCTTCATGTATCTCTGGAATAGAATTCTAGACATGGAATTTGAGTCAAAGCAAAAAATCTCATGTATATTTGGTAAATACTACAGCTGTTCTCCATGTCAGTTCAGTTCAGTTACTTAGTCATGTCCACCTCTTTGCAACTCCGTCCACTGCAGCACATCAGTTGTGTCTGATTCTTTGTGACCCCATGGACCATACAGTCTAAGGAATTCCCCAAGCCAGAATACTGGAGTGGGTAGCCTTTCCCTTCTCCAGGGGATCTTCCCAACCCAGGTATAGAAACCAGGTCTCCCACATTGCAGGCAGATTATTTATAAACTGAGCCACCAGGAAAACAGAGATATTCTTTATTACTTCTTATAGCTTCCTTCTATGTCATTGTGCTTGTGTATTATTTATTACCAAGTCTCCTGTAAATGAATATTTGATTTTTTTCCAATTACTTTTGCCTTTATTTTTCTTATATATACCACATGGGCTTCCCTGATCCCTCAGACCTTAAAGTATCTGCCTACAATGCAGGAGACCTGGGTTCTATTCCTCGGTCAGGAAGATCCCCTTATCAAGGGACTGGCAACCCATTCCAGTATTCTTGCCTGGAGTATTAAATATTATAAAATCTTCAGCTGTCAATATTCATGTACAGAATTTTTTTTGAATATTTGTTCATGTATCTTTGGAATAGAATTCTAGACATGGAATTTGAGTCAAAGCAAAAAATCTCATATAGATTTGGCAAATACTGCAATTGTTCTCCATGTCAGTTCAGTTCAGTTGCTCAGTCATGTCCACCTCTTTGCAACTCCATTGACTCCAGCACATCAGGTTTCCCTATCCATCACCAACTCCTGGAGTTTGCTCAAATTCGTGTTTATTGAGTCAGTGATGCCATCCAATCATCTCATCCTCCATCATCCCCCTTCTCCTTCTGCCTTCACTCTTTCCCAGAATCAAGGTCTTTTCCAATGAGATAGTTCTTCACATCACATGCCAGAGTATGGGAGTATCAGCTTCAGAATCTGTCCTTGAAATGAATATTTAGGACTGATTTCCTTGAGGATTGACTGATTTGATCTCTTTTCAATCTAAGGGACTCTCAAGTCTTCTCCACCACCACAATTCTAAAGCATCAATTCTTTGGCACTCAGCTTTATTTATATTCCAATTTTCACATCCATATATGCTATTGGAAAAACTATAGCTTTGACTAGACGGACTTTTGTCAGCAAAGTAATGTCTCTGCTTTTTAACATGCTGCCTAGGTTGGTCGTAGCTTTTCTTCCAAGGAGCAGGCACCTTTTAATTTCATGGATGCAGTCACCATCTGCAATGATTTTTGAGCCCCCCCAAAATCTCTCACTGTTTTCATTGTTTCCCCATCTAGCGATGGGACCAGATGCCATGATCTTAGTTTTCAGATGTTGAGTTTTAAGGCAACTTTTCCACTCTCCTCTTTCATCAAGTGGCTCTTTAGTTCTTCTTTTCTTTCTGCCAAAAAATTATATAATTGTTCTCCATACAATTATATAATTATGTATTTCTACTTCCACATTAAATTCTCCCATATTTTATCAAAGCAATGTGTTGTCAAAAATTGAGCCTTTTGCCAATCTGAGAATTCCAAATATTATTCCTCATTGTAGTTCAATTTTATTATGTATGAGAAAAAGCTTCTTTCAATATGATTAAAGGCTATATGGTAACAAGGAGGAGAAGAAGAAGGAAGAGGAGATGTACACAAATACATTTATGTGCATGGATTTTCATAGCAGGACTATACACAATAACTACAAGATGGAAAAAGCTCAGATGTCTATCAGTAGATAATTAGGTAAACAAAAATGGTATATCCATAAAATGAAATATTATTCAGCCATTAGAAGGAATGAAATGCTGATACATGCTAAATAATGATGAACTTTGAAATCACTATGTTGAATGAAAATGGCCAAACACAGAAGGTCACTTATTGTATCATTCTATTTATATAAAATACCCATATGAGATATGGATTGGCAAATCTATGGAGAGAAAATGCAGATTGATGGCTGCCAGAGTCTGGAATGGAGCAGGGTGAGAATTAGGAGTTCTTGCTTAGTGGGTTTTCTTTTAGAGTCATGGAAGTATCTTGGGATTGGAAGGAGGAGATGGTTTTATAACATTGTGAATGTACTAAATGCCACTAAACTGTATAATTTAAAATGATCCTTTTCATGTTTTGTCATTTTCCATTCATTACACAAAAAATATTTATTCTAAAATAAAATAAATATTTATTTATTTATTTAACTTTTTACTGGAGTACAGATTCACAGTGTTGCACTAGTTTCTGCTGTATAATAAAGTGAATCAGTTATACATATACATGTATTCACTCTTTTTTAGATTATTTTTCCATATAGACCATTACAGAGTATTGAGTAGAGTTCCAAGGGCTATACAATAGGTCCTTGTTAGTTATCTATTTTACATATATAGTAGTGTGTATATTATAGTCCCAATCTCCCAATTTATCTCTCCCCCTCTTATCCCCTTGCTTTCTGTATCTGCGACTCTACTTCTGTTTTATAAATAAGCTCATTTGTATCTCTTGTTTGTTTTTAGATTCCATAGCTTTATATATATATATATATATATATATATATATATATAGACACATATATATATCTAGTTACTTCTTATTAACTCTAAAATTATCAATCCTGGTCAAAATGTACTTTATCTAATCTAAGCCCTTATTCAGTTGTCATCCTTCAGAAAGGAGTGTTTATCAGCGACCCTCATCACTACCTACACTATTGTTTTTGTCATGGTTATATGATATTTTATATGCTTAAATGATATTTTTGTTTATTCATTTATTTCTCCTCTAAATTTTATGATCTTAAGTATAAAGATTTTTCTGATCATTATGGTCATTGTAAGCAGAGAAGAGTATCTAGGCCATAGAATTTATTTAACAATTATTTGTCAAATATAAGAAAGGCAATGCCAAAGAGTCCTCAAACTACTTCACAATTCCACTCATCTCACACACTAGTAAGGTAATGCTCCAAATTCTTCAAGCCAGGCTTCAGCAATATGTGAACCGTGAACTTCCAGATGTTCAAGTTGGTTTTAGAAAAGGCAGAGGAACCAGAGATCAAATTGCCAACATCCGCTGGATCATGGAAAAAGCGAGAGAGTTCCAGAAAAACATCTATTTTGGCTTTATTGACTATGCCAAACCCTTTGACTGTGTGGATCACAAGAAACTGAAAATTTCTGAGAGAGATGGGAATACCAGACCACCTGATCTGCCTCTTGAGAAACCTGTATGCAGGTCAGGAAGCAACAGTTAGAACTGGACATGGAACAACAGACTGGTTCCAAATAGGAAAAAGAGTATGTCAAGGCTGTATATTGTCACCCTGCTTATTTAATTTATATGCAGCATACATCATGACAAATGCTGGACTGGAAGAAGTACAAGCTGGAATCAAGATTGCTGGGAGAAATATCAATAACCTCAGATATGCAAATGACACCACCCTTACTGCAGAAAGTGAAGAGGAATTTAAAAGCTTCTTGATGAAAGTGAAAGAGGAGAGTGAAAAAGTTGGCTTAAAGCTCAACATTCAGAAAATGAAGATCATGGCATCTGGTCCCATCACTCCATGGGAAATAGATGGGGAAACAGTGGAAACAGTGTTAAACTTTATTTTGGGGGGCTCCAAAATCACTGCAGATGGTGACTGCAGCCATGAAATTAAAAGATGCTTACTCCTTGGAAGAAAAGTTATGACCAGCCTAGATAGCATATTGAAAAGCAGAGGTATTACTTTGGCAATAAAGATCCGTCTAGTCAAGGCTATGGTTTTTCCAGTGGTCATATATGGATGTGAGAGTTGGACTGTGAAGAAAGCTGAGTGCCAAAGAATTGATGCTTTTGAACTGCGGTGTTGGAGAAGACTCTTGAG
>SJYA01000932.1:2006526-2133777 GCA_006410615.1 Neotragus moschatus | reverse complement strand
GAAACAGTGGAAACAGTGTTAAACTTTATTTTGGGGGGCTCCAAAATCACTGCAGATGGTGACTGCAGCCATGAAATTAAAAGATGCTTACTCCTTGGAAGAAAAGTTATGACCAGCCTAGATAGCATATTGAAAAGCAGAGGTATTACTTTGGCAATAAAGATCCGTCTAGTCAAGGCTATGGTTTTTCCAGTGGTCATATATGGATGTGAGAGTTGGACTGTGAAGAAAGCTGAGTGCCAAAGAATTGATGCTTTTGAACTGCGGTGTTGGAGAAGACTCTTGAGAGTCCCTTGGACTGCAAGGAGATCCAACCAGTCCATTCTATAGGAGATCAATCCTGGGATTTCTTTGGAAGGAATGATGCTAAAGCTGAAACTCCAGTACTTTGGTCACCTCATACAAAGAGTTGACTCATTGGAAAAGACTGCTATGTTGGGAGGGATTGGGGGCAGGAGGAGAAAGGGACGACAGAGGATGAGATGGCTGGATGGTATCACTGACTCTATGGACGTGAGTTTGAGTGAACTCTGGGAGTTGGTGATGGACAGGGAGGCCTGGCGTGCTGCAATTCATGGGGTCACAAAGAATCGGACACGACTGAGTGACTGAACTGAACTGAATTGAACTGAAATTAAAAAATTTATATCCTAACTATGAATATTTTTCTAAGTTACAAAAAATCTAGAAAGAAAAGCACTGTAACTGTTAAAAAAAAATCTTAGATTATACCTGCACTTCTTTTGGTTATTCAACCAATCTTTAGAATTTCATTCTTTTAGTATAAAAGTGAAGTCTTATATTTTCCTTTTTACCTCTTATGGTAAATATTTTCTAGGAAGCTTTAATAACTCTCTTCTATATTGCTTGTCAGTCTTTTTTAGACTAAGAAAACTGGTTATGTGACCTGCTTATTTGCATCTATACATTATTGTTGACACACTTGTTTTATTGTTTCATTAATTTGCGTTTTAAAAATGGTTTACATTTATGAGGTCAAAAAACGTTAGTATAAAGTAGTGATATTCTGAATTTTTAAGAATTCAAATTAAATTAAATTAAAATTAATTAAAATTAAATTCAATTAAAAATTAACTATTTAATTTTTAAGAAGAAAATTAATACGTATTATAAAGATACAAATACAATAAATGCAATTTATAAGAGTTATTCTTTCCTCATAATTCCTGGGATGGCTCATCCAATGATAAACTTTTAGTGCCACCTATTTTGATCATGTAGATGCTGACTCAACTCCATGGTAGTATTGCTGGTAGAATGAAATAGCTAAAGAGGTTATCAAGGCCATAGGAAATGTTCTGATCTACCACTTCTTGCAAGCCCATCGAGACTCATTCAGCGCAGTTGCTTCTCAACACTATAAGGAAAAAAGAACTCACTTGGAGATCTCACAGACAAGAAAACTTTTGTGAAATTTTCTGCAATTCTTTATTTGATACCAGACCATGGTGAGTGGAGCTGGAAGGACTGTATAATAAGGCACACAGCTCTCTGATAGAAGCTTTCATAAAGAAGAAAAGTTAGTGATGAAAGCCAGTGGACCGTCTGTGTGAGCTAGTGAGCAGTTGAGGCTTCATTGCATTTGCAGTGATTGTAGAAGGAAGGACAACAAGGGAGCAGGCCACAGACTTGAACTCCCTCTGCTCCTTCTCTGGAAGTGAAGAGAGAGCATCAAAGGGAATGAGAGTGACTGAATATCCAACAGAAAAGTATTGTATATTCTTTCTTTGGGGTTTAGCCATGCTTTGCATTGTAAAGTAAAAGCTTCTTAATATAACATTTATGGATGTCTTAGTTGTTGTCTTAGTCCAACATCATGAAGTTGTGAAAAATATGCTTGTGTATTTGCAGTACTATTATCTTTGGATCAATTTATAATATCTTCTGAAATCTGAGATGGAATGGTCAAATCTTTAATTGCTACTTCTTGGCTTTATTTATTTTTTCAGCTTCACTATATTTGAAAGCTTATTTTCTCATACTCATATAGAGCAAATATATAATAACTCAAAAATTCTCAGATAACTCTAAAATTCAAAGCAATTACCTGCACTACCTGAAGAATGCACTTCCAGTGAAATTTTTCTTTAAAGAATATTATTATTTTTGAATTAGCAGTTCTACTCCTCACATGGTATTTAAGTAAACATATTTCAATAATAAGTAACATTAATTAAATCATGGGATTTGCATAAGCTACTGAAGAACTTCTAATTTCCTATTTGATAAAATATGATGAAATATGTCTTTTTAATTTCTTAAGATATAGCGTCTTAGATTTACTGAGGTCATATTTGTGACTCTACAAGTTTGAGTGCTCATTTAAAATTATTTTTCTAGCTTAAATTCACGTAGTACAAATAAAACTCTTCCAAACTGCTTTTGCTGTTTTAACAAAGTAAATGTTTCTATTTTCCATGAAAGTGGAGCTAGAAACACTCTTCAATACTTTGTACATCTTACTACCCAAGCTCTTTATTCCAACTCCTCCACATCTCTGTCTCCACAGTGTTTTCACTACTAAAATATTTTGCATCTGCCACCTAAACATAGCTATAAGTTGCATAGGTCAGCTGTTTTTGGCTCAGTGATCCAAATTCAGGTTTTGATCTTTACACTTTTCTGGGGCAAATATCAGTACATATTTTCAGACAGAGTCTCCGTGACTTTCTTACAGATAGTTGAGATTTATTTCATTTTCTTAACAGAATCACAAGTGAAAAGAGAGCACAGAATAATTTACCAAAATGCCAGTTCTATGCCTTTGCTTCTGCACATGGCTTTTTTAGGTCACATGCAAGTTAAGATGGATAGAGATTTAATGGTCTAATTAATAGAAAGCTTTAACATAGCTATGTAAATGTTTCAACCAGAAAATATTGACATAACAATAAAATTCTGGTTTGGTAAACAGTAAGAAAACATAGAGAAAAATAATATCTTTTGGATTAGGTATATGTTAAATTGGATTATTCTGACAGAACTGGCATTTCAGATTTTATTCAGATGATCCAATAAAAGCACAATGGAAGGATTCAGTACTTTAAATTCTGCATCCATGTTGCTCCTGACTAGCTAGTTGGAGCCAGAATCATTTAACCTAGAAGTATAATTTCCCCATATCCTTCCAATTGTACTACATACACAGATGTTTAATCCAGTTTTCCAGCAAAGCCAGAGAATAGGAAGGGAGTACAAATGAACTTGCTTTTGTAATTGCATTCTCTCCGGTGATCATTAAATGTGTTTTATCTTTAACATGCTAAAATGTTATGATACCATGAGGGAGTACTAACTCTCTAACCTGTTACATCTGAGAAATCCTACAAATTTGTACTTTAAGGCTTCTTGCAAGAATGCGTTTTCAATATTATTTTAGGCTGTCAACCAGTGTTCTGTATTTAGAAATTTTGATTGTCATTGCCAAATAATATATAAGCAAGTTTTCCCTACCCTAATTTTAAATTCTGAAACCCAAGTAAAACTGGAAGAATACTTAGATGATCTAGAAAAAAAAGAAAATAAAAAAAGAGACAAATTAAGGTTGGAAAATGGGCCTAATGATGAATACCATTGGGGGAAATGTAAACACTCTCCTGTATTTAATGAACGTGAATCTGGATGATAATGACCAGCCATTTGATTTCCACAGTGTGTACAAATTCATTAAACTAAACTACAAAGATTAAGTGAGGAGTGTAGGGCTTCCCTGGTAGCTCAACCAGTAAAGAATCCACCTGCCATGCAGGAGAACCCAGTTCGATTCCTGGGTGTGGAAGAGCCACTGGAAAAGGGATAGGCTACCCACTCCAGTAGCCTATCTTGGGCTTCCCTGGTGGTTCAGCTGGTAAAGAATCTGCTAACAATGAGGGAGACCTGGTTTGATCCCTGGGTTGNTCAACCAGTAAAGAATCCACCTGCCATGCAGGAGAACCCAGTTCGATTCCTGGGTGTGGAAGAGCCACTGGAAAAGGGATAGGCTACCCACTCCAGTAGCCTATCTTGGGCTTCCCTGGTGGTTCAGCTGGTAAAGAATCTGCTAACAATGAGGGAGACCTGGTTTGATCCCTGGGTTGGGAAAATCCCATGGAGAAGGGAATGGCTGCCCACTCCAGTATTCTGGCCTGGAGAATTCCACGGACTGTATAAGTCACAGTCCATGGGGTCACAGAGTCAGACACGACTGGGCGATTTTCATTTTCACTTAGGGGTGTAAAAAGCAATTTATCAGATGGTTAAAACTAACCCAGTTACCTAAGGTGAATCAACAATACATTTTTTGGAAATAGTAACTATGTTTATATTTTCACAGTAGCACAATGACTGTGGTACCATAGATGAATGGAAGAAAAATTTAAATAGATTATTATTGCTATTTTGCCTCCCAGATGAAAAACTTCTCTCTACAAAAAACATCTGCACTTAGCTTACACTGGAAGCAACCTGTAAGGTGAACTCATTTTATCAACAACAAGACAACTTTAAAGCAGAACAAGAAAGCAATCATTCTAGCAGGGTTGGTTACAGGAAACCCTTGACTCCTTGGGATCCTAAAATGCTGTGTCTGGTTTCCTACTCTGTTTTTTTGTTTCCTACTACTGACCCTGTGTGTGTGTGTGTATAAGTGCACATGTATGCTTGGCTTCCTCTGAATAAATAAGTTTGGACTAGGTATCTGTGCTCTACTTTTCTCCATGTCCTCTAGATTCGATTTTACAACCTGATATTGGTTAATATACCCTGAGAGCACAACTGGTAACTTATATATTAAGCATCTAAGTTGACTGAGTAATTTTCTTCCAAAAATCATACACCTTTGATCTTGAGAGTGAGATTACACTATGTCTGGGGAGATGTTATTAGGATGGCTTAAATGTCAAAATAATTGCAAAATCTTGCTAATATTTATCAGCATAAAATAAGAAATAAGAATGATGTACAGAAGTGGATTCTAAAGGCTGATTCAAGAAACACCAGGTTGAATACATCCATAAGAATGTACTTACTAGAGATTTTACATTTCATAAGCTCACTAAAGTTGTGAAAAGTGGCTCCAACAGTTTAAATAAAATTTTGAGTTCAATGGTAGCTTATACTCAATTAGGTCAAAATGCCAGAAGTTTTTTGACTTTATGAGGAGAAAGAAATCAAAAGATTTAGAAGACAAGAATGCTATCTGGATGTTCATGGTTTACCTTCTCATCTTCTCCCACAGGAAACTCCTGCTGACTCCAGGCCAACTAAAGGACCCAGAGGATTCTCCCTCACAAATACATTGAGAAACATACTAATTTGGAAGTACCAGCAGCTTAGCCTATTTTGTGGGGAGGGGAGATATTTAAGCCTGTTTAACAGAAACCTGACTCAGATCATTTCAATTAGAAATGATCGGATCATTTTCCAGACTTAAACCAATTCATACGCTTGTGAAAGATAACTCCCCATTTTTATTTTTGTTTGTTTTTCTTTTTTTTTTTCCTTTGGCCATGAGGCAGTGCTTATAGGCTCTTAGTTTCCATGACCAGGGATTGAAACCAGGCCCTAATCAGGGCCCTTGGCGTTGAAAACATGGAATCTTAACCGCTGGACCACCAGGGAATCCCCATAATTTTTGGCAGTCCTTTTGAGCTGAGTTATAAACAGATTTTCTTTTGACTGTCTTTATAAGGCTATTTACATAGCAAACAACAGTGGAAGACAGAGATAGTGCTTCCTTCTGAGGGGGAGAACAGATTTGTTTTCAGATCAGAATACTAAAATAATGCCTTGTCCTGGGCCAAAGTTCTGCAGATTTGCTTGCAACTCATTGTAGAAGACTGGAGTTTCTTAAGTCTGGTATTCTTGAGCTGAGATGTAAATTCATTGAGGACCCAGCATTTCCTTGGGTCATCATCCCACATGACTCTGTGGGAATTGTGGGCATAGGGGAACCAACACAAAAATGAAACTCTCTATCAGCTGTGGTGGTTTAGTCACAAAGTAATGTCTGACTCTTGCAACCCCATAGACTGTAGCCCAGGCTCTTCTGTCCATGGGATTTCTCAGTCAAGAATATTGGAGTCGATTGCCATTTTCTTTTCCAGGGGATCTTCCAGACCCAGGGATCAAACCTGGCTCTCCTGTGCTGCAGGCAGTCTCCTGCATTGCTGGCGGATTTCTCACCAACTGAACCACCAGGGAATCCCTCTCTCTGCTGGGCATGGGTAATAAAATCTTTTGTTTCTGACCCAGGAGACTCTTGTCTTGTACCAGTGTCCATGAGACTGTGGCAGGTTAATCTGTTGAAGAGAATAAACCTCAGATTCCTCACAGTTCTGGAGAACCCAGAGTTCTATGACTGTAACGGAGACTCAGCTCCTACAATGAGAGGAGTAGTTGCCTTACATGGGCTTCCCAGGAGGCTCAGTGGTAAAGAATCTGCCTGCCAATGCAGGAGCCACAGGAGACGTGGATTTGATCCCTGGCTCAGGAGGATCCAGTGTTTAACTTATAGATTCAACAAATATTTGAATGCCTCAAGGTTTTATAGTATTCACAAGTTATTAAACTTTGTTGATGGGTTGTTTTGTACTATCAGAGTATATGTGTTAGTCGCTCAGTCGTGTCTGGCTCTTTGTAACCACATAGACTGTAGCCCACCAGCCTCCTCTGTCCATAGAATTCTCCTAGGAAGAATACTGGAGTGGGTTGCCATTCTCTTCTACAGAGGACCTTCCCAACCCAGGGATCAAACCCAGGTCTCTTGCATTGCAGGCAGATTCTTTACTGTCTGACCCACCAGGAAGGCCATCAGGGTGTAAATAATGCTGAAACTGAAATTTTGTAAAAGGATTTTGAGATTTATGTAATAAAGCCTACTACTTCTATGAAAGACCTCAAAGGTTGTTGTTGACACATGAAAAGATGTCAAGATTCTTGGCCTCGGGAGGAGAAGAATTCAATCCGGGGCCAGAGACGAGGCTTCATCACTCAGAGCTTTGTGTAATAAAGTTTTATTAAAGGATAAAGGAGATAGAGAAAGCTTCTGACATAGGCATCAGAAGGGGGAAGAAAGAGTGTTCCCTTGCTAGTGTTAGCAATGGAGTTATATACTCTCCAATCAGTTATTACAGTGAATCAAAAGAATGTCTGGAGGTTGTAAAGACCTCACTAGACCTACTCCCATTATTTACATTTTAAAATAATAGGATTAGCCAGAAGGTTTTTTCCAGAGACTGTCCTCAAGCAGGATACATTATTGTTATATAATCCTAAGGAATGTAGAGGGACAGAAAAAAAATTGTCCTTTCTTCCTCCTTGAGAACTCCAGACCCCTATCTCCTTGGAGACCCCTAGACTTCTTATCAACCTGTCTAGGAAATGACTTTCTCAGCCTCATGGATGGTTCAAGAAAAATACTGAAAGTCATCATCAAATCTAAACAGTTGTGTCTGAGAAGAGTTTTGGACTCAAGAGTAAAAAGAGAGTGTTTATCCCAACACAGTATCTTTACTTCTTACTATAGCCAGAATGACTTCCCTGGCGGCTTAGATGGTAAAGCGTCTGCCTACAATGTGGGAAACCCAGGTTCAGTCTCTGCATCAGGAAGATCACTTGGAGAAGGAAATGGCAACCCACTCCAGTACTCTTGCCTGGAAAATCTCATGGACAGAGGAGCCTGGTAGGCTACAGTCCATGGGGTCACAGAGAGTCGGATACGACTGAGGGATAGCCAGAAAGCAGCGTTTAAAACCCTCTGTATGTATGCAGAGGTCAGGCTTTCTCTGACTTTCCTGATAACAGATTGACCCACTGACCCTGGAAGCAGTACTATGCTGATTAGAAACAGAAACTGTTTCTTTTGAAGAAAGAAAGAATTTGTTGCCTCTTTTGGAATCTTCATTGTATCTCTCCTGGAGCAAACCTAGATCAAATTTTAAGAAATCGATGACTGTGATTCTATTATTTAAATCCCAATTATAAAAGTAGAATAGATAAGATAGAGAAATGTCATTTCCCGCTCAAGGCTACTTTCAAAAATCTGTGTTATAGGTAGAACTGGAACACAAGCCTCCCTCAGAGTATTAACAGTCACATTTCCTATTTGTCATAATCTTTTACCTAAAACAGTCTTTTTTCATATTTAAATAATACATATATTTTAAAGGGTATGAGCTACAACTATATCATCTCATTTTCCAAGTCTTAAAAGCTAGACTGCTCACCACCATCTCATAAATGATGAGAAAAATTCTTCAGATCATAATACTGTGAATTTAATGTCATCTTTAAAAGAAGGATTCTTTGTTTTAAAAACAGGTGCACCGGTATGACTACATGGCCGTCCCATATTGAAGAGCCATCTATTTCACAGTTAAGCTCTACATACAGAAATAAACAGCCATATGGCAAACAAACTTACTTTTTACTGCTTCATTTTATTTGTTTCAAAATACTGCAATGCCACAAATCCAGAATATTAACAACACTCCATCTGGAGAAATGTGTTTTGGAGCCCCGAACCAGCACGTTACATTCCTACAAAACTTCAGAACTTCAATTGACTCCAAACTTGGAACAGGCTTTATGTCAACCCAGCATGTCTACCTAGTGTTACGCTGGTGGCTCAATTACAAATGAGTATAAAATGGGAAAATTCACATTTCTGGAAATAGTTTTAAAACTTGGTCCCCTTACATACAGTTCTAATAGGCTGTGTTATAATTTAGTTAGATTTATTTACCCCTGTTTTGCAAGGAGAAAAAAGAACATGTAGATCTGAGATTATGTTTGATCTGCATTTAGAATCCTAGCTGTTCGGACTGGAAACAAGTGACCAATGTTCAACAATAAATTCAACAAAATTTTATTTATACTTCTTTGTATTTTCTAGGCAGAGCAAAGGGAAGAAAATGAACAGAAGATGAGTTCTGATTTCAAGGGATTTAATATAATGATCTATAATAGATCAGTCGATCTGAAGATCTGTTAGATATCTGCTCTATTTGGTGAGAAGTTAAAGGCACTTTTTAACTGCAAGTTATCTCTTTTCTGCCCATTGGGGAAGCTGCAGAATTTGAATGGTGAAATCAGAAAAATGAACAAATGAAATTCATGGTCATATGTTTATGAAAAGTCCTAGCACATTGTTGGTTTCTTTCTTTGTTTTTGATTTGTTTTCATTTTCCTTTAAGCCATATTAAAGATATTTAATTATAAAGTATTGTGAAAATGTGGGATTGACATATATAGAATCTACTGTATATCACAGGGTACTCTATTCAATGCTCTGTTGTGACCTAAATGGGAGGAAATTCAATAAAAGTGGAGATATGTGTGTGTGTGTGTGTGCATCGCTCAGTGCCTAAGTCATGTCAGACTCTTTGAGACCCCGTAGACTGTAGCCCACCAGGCTTCTTTGTCCATGGGATTTTCCAGGCAAGAATACTGAAGTAGGTTGCCACTGTGCATCAGGGGATATTCCCAATCCAGGAATTGAAGTCAAGTCTCCTATGACTCCTGCATTGGCAGGCAAAATCTTTACCATTGAGTCACCTGGGAATCCCAATTATGTGTGTGTGCGCGCGCGCGCGCGCGCGTGTGTGTGTGTGTGTGTGTGTGTGTGTGTGTGTGTGTATGGCTGGTTCACTTTTCTGTATAGCATAAATTAACACGACATTGTAAACCTATTTTACAATGTTGTAATTGTAAACTGTTTTCCAATAAAAATTAATTTAAAGAGTATAACTTCCCTAAAATAGACATAAATGCATTAGTTTAGTTCAGCCGCTCAGTTGTGTCTGATTTTTTGCAACCCTGTGGACTGCAGTATGCCAGGCCTCCCTGTCCATCACCGGCTCACAAAGTCTATTCAAACTCATGTCCATTGAGTCAGTGATGCCATCCAACCATCTCATCCACTGTTGTCCCCTTCTCCTATCTCCAGTCTTTCCCAGCATCAGACTCTTTTCCAGTGAGTCATTTCTTCACATCAGGTGGCCAAAGTATTGGAGTTTCAGCTTCAGCATCAGTCTTTCCAATGAATATTCAGGACCGATTTCCTTTTGGATGGACTGGTTTTATCTCCTTGCAGGCCAAGGGACTCTCAAGAGTCTTCTCCAACACCACAGTTCAAAAGCATCAATTTTTCGGCGCTCAGCTTTCTTTATAGTCCAACTCTCACATCCATACATGACTACTGGAAAAATCATAGCCTTGACTAGACAGACCTTTATTGACAAAGTCAAGTCTCTGCTTTTTAATATGCTGTCTAGGTTGGTCATAACTTTTCTTCCAAGGAGTAAGCGTCTTTTAATTTCATGGCTGCAATCACCATCTGCAGTTATTTGGGAGCCCCCCAAAATTAAATCGGTCACTGTTTCCACTGTTTCCCTGTCTATTTCCCATGAGGTGATGGGACCAGATGCCATGATCTTTGTTTTCTGAATGTTGAACTTTAAGCCAACTTTTTCACTCTCCTCTTTCACTTTCATCAAGAGGCTCTTTAGTTCTTCGCTTTCTACTGTGAGTGCTGTCATTTGCATATCGGATGTTATTGATATTTCTCCCAGCAATCTTGATTCTAGTCCAGCCCAGCGTTTCTCAGGATTTACTCTGCATATAAGTTAAATAAGCAGGGTGGCAATATACAGCCTTAAGGCACTCCTTTTCCTATTTGGAACCAGTCTGTTGTTTCATGTTCACTTCTAACTGTTACTTCCTGACCTGTGTACAGGTTTCTCAAGAGGCAGGTCAGGTGGTCTGGTATTACTGTCTCTTTAAGAATTTTCTACAGTTTGTGGTGATACACACAGTTAAAGGCTTTGGCATCATCAATAAAGCAGAAATAGATGTTTTTCTGGAACTCTCTTGCTTTTTTGATGATCCAGCAGATGTTGGCAATTTGATCTCTGGTTCCTCTGCCTTTTAAAAAATCAGCTTGAACATCTGGAAGTTCATAGTTCATGTATTGTTGAATTCTGGCTTGGAGAATTTTGAGCATTACTTTACTAGTGTGAGATGAGTGCAATTGTGTGGTAGTTTGAGCATTCTTTGGCAATGCCTTTCTTTGGGATTGAAATTAAAACTGACTTTTTCCAGTCCTGTGGCCACTTTTTTGTTTTCCAAATTTGCTGCATACACACAACTAAATAAACATTTGTAAAGGGAATGTACATGAAATAATCATTTAACAGAGGTAAAAGATAAAACATTGGCAGGGGTGCAGAGGCCCCTTGAATGTTATTTTGTGACAATAATTTATTCCTGCCAACCTTAGAAGAAAAAATTAAACTTAATTATTTTTGTAATCTTCAATTTTTTTTCCTTAAGGTTTTAACACATATTTATCACTAAATGGAAGTTTAGTTAAGGGATCAAAAAACATTTTCTGTAAATGCCAGATATTAATAGTAAATATATGTCTTTGCAGGCTATAGGAGTCTTTGTTGTAACTACTCAACACTGTGATTTTAGCACAAAAGGAACCATCTTTATGCATGCTCAGTCATGTCTGACTCTTTGCAACCCTTTGGAGCTCACCAGGCTCCTCTGTTCATGGGATTTTGCAAGGAAGAATACTAGAGCAGGTTGCTGTTTCCTCCTCCAGAGGATCTTATTGACCCAGGGATCAAACCTGAGTCTGCAAGTCTTCTGCATAGGCAGACAAGATTCTTTACTACTGTGTCCCCTGGGAAGGCAAAAGAAAAAAGAAAAAAAAAGAAGCCACAATGTCAAAGTCAAAGTGTTAGTCACTAAGTCGTGTCTGACTCTTTGCAATCCCACGGACTGGAGCCCACCAGGTTCCTCTGTCTATGGGATTTCCTAGGCAGGAATACTGGAGTGGGTTGCTATTTCCTTCTTCAGGAGATCTTCCCAACCCAGGGATCAAACCTAGGTCTTCCACATTGCAGGTGGATTCTTTATCACCTCAGCCACCAGGGAAATGAACAAACAAACAAACAAACCAAAAAACCATAGGTAATGTATAAAAGAAGGAGCATGTCTGTGTTCCAATAAGACAACTTACATAAACAGATGTTAGACCAGATTTGACCCATGGGTCATAGTTTCTGACTCCTGGTCTTTTTTTTCCTGGTTTTGAACTTTGTATAATCAGAATCATAGCCTACCATTTTGAGTTTTTAGCTTTTTGCTTTTCTCACTCAACTTTGTGTTTGTAAAAGACATATACTAATTTTGTAGTTTCTTCATTTTCATTGCTGTTTAATATTCTATTACATGAATGTTTCAAAATTCTTTTTTCCATTCTACTCTTGATGAGCATTCGAATTGCTTTAAGTTTTTGGCTATTACAATGCTGCTATGAATATTCTAGTATACAGCTCCAGGTGCACATGTGTATGAATTTTACTAGTGTATACCCTCATGGATGCAAGTATTGGGCCAATGGGGATGCCTAACTTCAAGTATACTAGTTAGTGCTTATCTATTTTCCAAAGTGGTAAAATCTACTGACACTATCACCAGAATGGTATGTGAGTTTCAGTTATTCTCTATCCTTTTATATATTCGATTTTTGATAGATGTTCCATGTGTACTTAGAACTGAAGTTTGCATCATACACCTTGTTTAATTCCCTTACTTTTGCTCATTATTTTGTATTTTATTTTTCTCTTGGAGGCAGCATATAACTGATGTGGTGCTCCCAATAGGAAAGTGCTAGTCAGTAAACAGGAACATTTAGTCCATTTGCACTAATGGTAATCATTCTTGAAATTTTGGAGCTAACTAACTTTCCTATGTAAGATTATCTCCCAACACTTTTTCATTTCCCTCTATCCTTTTTTTTAATTTTGGTTTGAATCAGTATTTTTAATCATGTCCTACATTTTACCCACTTCCTACTAGGGCCACTTAAACCGTGTTCTTTTTTGTGTTAGAAGATCTTGCAGTGTTGTTTTCCAATGAAATGTTATTGGTGGAAATTCCCTGAGATCTAGGATGAATGTGTTTTCTGCTACAGTGGATTTTTTTCCATATTTTAAAATTGGAGGATGATAGCATTAAATATTGTTTTAGTATCTGCTATACAACAATGTGAATCGGTTATAGTATGTATATATTTATATATATACATATGTGTGTGTGTATGTTTATATATATCCTCTCCCTTTTAAGCCTCCCTCCCACCTTACCATATCCCATTCCTCTAGATCTTCACAGAGCCCCAAGCTGAATTTCCTGTCCTAGAGAGCAGTTTTCCACTAGCTATCTATTTCACTCATGGTGGTGTGTATGTAACAGTACTACTCTCTCAGTTCATTCCATCCTCTTCCCTGGCTGCAGCCAGAGGATTTACATTTACTTCCCTCAGGAGCATGGGTCACCATCAGTTGCTGACTACTGCAAACCAAATCCATTGCTTCGAGTTTAACTGGCCTACCCGAGCTATGCACTACTGAATACAAATCTATGTAAGGGCCACATATGCCCCCTACGTTGAGTCTCTGCATGCTGGTTTTTACTTCACCTACTCCAGCTCAGCTTCTTGGATAACTTAGCTAGAGGCTCTGAAAGTTGGGGAAGGTGGAAATATTTAATTCATGTTCAGCCTTAACTGAGAGTGGTCCTTTTATTTCTAGTTTATTGTGAAGTTGTTGTTCAGTCACTAAGTCATGTCCAACTCATGGTGACCCCATGGACTGTAGCATGCCAGGCTCCTCTGCCCTCCACTGTCTCCTGAATTTTGCTCAAGTTCATGTCCATTGAGTCAGTGATGTTATCTAACTATCTCATCCTCTGCTACCCCTTTCTCCTTTTGTCTTCAATCTTTCCAAGCATCGGGGTCTTCTTCAATGAGTCAGCTTTTCACATCATGATCTTCTTGCTGTCCAAGGGACTCTTCTCCATCACCACAATTTAAAAGCATCAATTCTTCAGTGTTCAGCCTTCTTTATGGTCCAACTCTCATTATGAAGAGGGCCTCTTAAAATGCCACATTTTCATCTCAATTTATCATATTTGAACTATGAGCAAATGCCAAGACAAAAGATACTTTATTTCTCAGATGTGAAAACTTAGCACTGAGGGGTTAAGTAACTTTCAGTGTCACATAAGTGTGAAGTCAGGATTTTATTTTATTTATTTTTGAAGTACAGGCTAACTGAAGTAATAATTTATTGAAATGAAATAAAGAAAATATGGCTAAAAATGGAAGAGGGCTCATGTCAAAAATGTGTAAATTGAATGTATAATCAAAGAATTTATTGAGTTTAACCTCCTCCTTTAGCATGAAATCCTTATGAGGTCACCACACCTGTGGTGCCTCTTCTGGAACATTCATGCTGATCAGACCAGCATAACCCATGAAAATACCCCAGACCAAACAAGAAGGCAGACTCCCAAGTTGATGCTACACAGTACAGAGGACTCCAAATAGAATAATTAACAGAAACAAATGGGTCAAGAAAACCAGCACCTTGAAATTTCCACATAAAACCCTGCTGAGGGGTTGACACTTCCATGGGGTTGACACTTCCATGATGATTATTCCAATTTTTTTTTTTAACAAAACCTTTTTACTTTTTGTAGTATAGGCCATTAACAATGTTGTGAGAGTTTCGAATGCATAGGCGAGTGACTCAGCCATATATATACATGTATCCATTCTCCCCCAAACTCCCCTCCCATCCAGGCTGCCACATTACGAGCAGAGTTCCCCATACTATACAGTAGGTCCTTATTGTTATCCATTTTAAATACAGTTTTAAACCATATAGTATAAGGTGTGAATGAAAAATAAAGATATAGGCATTTTGTCAGCCTGAGATTATTTTCATCAGATGATTTTCTACAATGTTTGACACTAGGTATGCACAATACTATTAGATAGTTTTACTTAGGTCTTCAACAACTGAAAAGAGGAGTCATCGGGAATGTTTTTGTTAATTAGTTCTGGAATTGAAATATAAAACTAGAATTTGAATAAGGTGAACATATTTTTAAATAATAAATAAAAGAAATAAATGTAATGGATCAAGTTACACAGTGAAAAAAATAAAAATTTCTTCATCACAAAAAAGAACAAACATTTCCTGAAATAAAAATAGATATCTCCATTGGAGATTTCACTTAATCGCCATCATTTGCCAATTTGTCTCCTTTCACCACAATCACAGGCATACAGATTTATGGGGAAAAAATACATTTATAAGTATATTCACCTTCTGTGTTAGGGAAAGGAACTATGAAAAGCCTATAATTTAAAGAAATTTCAGACAAACTCACCACAGAAAGGGCTAGATTAAAGCGGACATCTATTATAGGTACAAATATAATCTTGCTCTTTTTAGAACAAGAAATCAAATATATCTAAGCCTCATTAATTCCCTCATTTTAATGAGCTAATAATATGTGGATAGGTGTATCAGGACTGGATCATATATGTCAAAATTTCTTTGGCAGAATGGGAACAGAAAAAGCAAAATATAAGAAATAATAGATAATTGAATGAATAAATATAGCTATTAAACATCTAAGATATGAAATTATAGAATCAGTCTTGAGATATGACTGAATAATTTTTTAAATGATTGAATACATTTTACTAATAAAAGGATGAATTGCCATTCGATACATACTCTTGAAAAAGCATCTACTGAATGATTTAGACAAAAAGTTGGAAAGGTTTACAGTAATCCCTATAAGAAAGCAAAGTAAGGTGGCTTCTATACCACAGGATTCATAAAATGAAATAAACTGAGTAGAAAGCAAAAGTTTAAAAATTTTAAATAGAGGTTAAAAATATGAGAAACATCTTAGCTTTTGCTGCTGTTACATTTGTTTTGGCCCCTTAAAGACATCAATTAGCACATAAAATTAGTATATTTTCTCTCTACACTCACTATCTTTAATCCCATTTATTCCTTTTCCTGGTCATTTTCCTCTATGACCTTGGATGGGATTTCACGTCCATGCTTTATACTGCTGCTGCTGCTGCTGCTAAGTCGCTTCAGTCATGTCCAACTCTGTGCGACCCCATAGACAGAAGCCCACCCAGGCTCCCCTGTCCCTGGGATTCTTCAGGCAAGAACACTGGAGTGGGTTGCCATTTCCTTCTCCAATGCATGAAAGTGAAAAGTGAAAGGAAAATCTCTCAGTTGTGTCCGACTCTTAACGATCTCATGGACTACAGCTTACCAGGCTCCTCCATCCATAGGATTTTCCAGGCAAGAGTACTGGAGTGGGGTGTCATTCCCTTCTCCTGCTTTATACTACCTATCCTATTAATATTATAAAGCTTTAAATTTTCTTTTTACAACTCCAAATGTAGATTTAAATTCTGTTGTATCTTTACTCTCTTTGCAATCAGGAGTTATCCTATTTAAATCCCTTTTTATCTCATGTAGTTGCCTAATTTCTCTTTAGGACATGTTGCTATAGCAGTCTATGTCTTCCTACACACTTTCAGGGTGTCAAGCATTCTTGTGACATTTTCTTATAGATCATGAAGTAGCTATTTTTCAAAGGGATAGTATTCCTCCCATTCTCCTAGATGCTGATACCCATAGCAAAGCTTTATTTGTCTTGCCTGTTTTGTTACTGTTGATGCGACATTCTTTTCTTGTCTGCTATTAGTCAATATACATGATGATGCATAGTTTGCCATATTGTCTACTGACCTTCTGTGCAGATCTAATTCTCTTCTCAGAACATTCTCTAAAGAGCCAGTCGATATGCGCAGATCTCAGACCATTTCTTGTCTTGCAGAACATTTCCACTTGGAACACTTCTACTATAATGAGGGTGTCCTTTGTTCAATATTCAATGTCTGTGTCTATTTTAAACCAATTGAATATATAAAAGCTTAAACTCCCTTTATACTCTTGTCTTTCTCTCTGCTTCAGCGAACCCACAACTTTCAGAATATGTGATGCTGCAATACCACTTCTTTCAAACATGTTTGACAATTTATAGTTCCCATTGGAATACGGAAAAATGGTGGCATGGGCCACGCTTCTGACTACCCTTCAGATTGGCATTTGAATGACATAGAACAGAAGTTTTAAACTAGATAGGCATAAAATAATTCTAATAAATAATAAATAAATACTTTAAGAATTTTAAGTAATACTTTCCCTCCAAATTATAGATATATGCCATCATAGTCAACAAAACAGTCTGAAATGTAGTACTTGCTTGCAATCTCAAAAGCAACAGAATGATCTTTGTTTCCAAGGCAAACCCTTCAATATCACAATAATCCAAGTTGACCCCTCAACCAATGCTGAAGAAACTGAAGTTGAACGGTTCTATGAAGGCCTACAAGACCTTCTAGAATGAACACCCAAAATAGATGTCCTTTTCATTATAGAGGACTGGAATGCAGAAGTAGGAAGTCAAAAGATGCCTGGAGTAACAGGCAAATTTGGCCTTGGTGTACAAAAAAAAAAAAAAGGCAAAGGCTAACAGATTATTGCCAAGAAAACACACACTGGTCATAGCAAACACCCTCTTCCAACAACACAAGATAAGACTCTATACATGGGCATCACCAGATGGTCAACACCGAAATCAGATTGATTATATTCTTTACACCCAAGATCATGGCATCCTGCCCCATCACTGCATGGAAAATAGATGGGTAAACAGTGGAAACAGTGGCTGATTTTATTTTTCTGGGCTCTAAAATCATTGTGGATGATGATTGCAGCCATGAAATTAAAAGATGCTTGCTCCTTGGAAGGAAAGATATGATCAAACTAGACAGCACGTCAAAAAGTAGAGACATTATTTTGCCAACAAAGGTCCATCTAGTCAAGGCTATGGTTTTTCCAGCAGTCATGTATGGATGTGGGAGTCGGTCTATAAAGAAAGCTGAGTGCTGAAGAATTGATGCTTTTGAACTGTAGTGTTGGAGAAGACTCTTGAGAGTCCCTTGGACTGCAAGGAGATCCAACCAGTCCATCCTAAAGGAGATCAGCTGGACTCCGGGATTTAGTGATGGACAGGGAGGCCTGGTGTGCTGTAGTTCATGGGGTTGAAAAGAGTCGGACATGACTGAGTGACTGAACTGAACTAAACTGAACAAAGATGGTCACCAAAAACAAGACTGGGAGATGACTGTGGCTCAGATCATGAACTCCTTACTGCCAAATTCAGACTTAAATTGAAGACAGTAGGGAAAACCAATAGACCATTCAGGTATGACCTAAATCAAATCCCTTAAGGTTATACAGTGGAAATGACAAAGAGATTCAAGGGATTAGATCTCATAGATTGCCTAAAGGACCATGGACAGAGGTTTGTGAAAATATACAGGAGGCAGGGATCAAGACCATCCCCAAGAATAAGAAATGCAAAAAGCCAAATGGTTGTCTGAGGAGGCCTTACAAACAGCTGTGAAAAGAAGAGAAGTGAAAGCCAAAGAAGAAAAGGAAAGATATACCCATTTCAATGCAGAGTTCCAGAGACTGGCAAGGAGAGAGAAGAAAGCCTTCCTCAGTGATCAGTGAAAAGAAAAAGAGGAAAACAATAGAATGGAAAGACTAGAGATCTCTTCAAAAAAATTAGAGATACTAAGGGAATATTTCATGCAAAGATGGGCACAATAAAGGACAGAAATGCTATGGACATAACAGTAGTAGAAGATATTAAGAGGTGGCAAGACTAGTCAAAAGAACTATACATAAAAGATCTTCATGATCCAGATAACCATGATGGTGTGATCACTCACGTAAAACTGGACATCCTGGAATGCAAAGTCAAGTGGGCCTTAGGAAGCATCACTATGAACAAAGCCAGTGGAGGTGATGGAATTCCAGTTGAGCTATTTCAAATCCTGAGAGATGATGCTGTGAAAGTGCCGCACTCAATATGCCAGCAAATTTGAAAACTCAGCAATGGCCACAGGACTGGAAAAGGTCAGTTTTCATGAACCAAGAACTTCCAGATGTTCAAGGTGGATTTAGAAAAGGCAGAGGAATCAGAGATCAAATGGCCAACATCTGTTGGATCATCAAAAAAGTAAGAGTTCCAGAAAAACATATACTTCTGCTTTCTTGACTATACCAAAGCTTCTGACTGTGTTGATCACATCAAGCTGTGGAAAATTCTTCAAGAGATGTGAATACCAGACAACCTCACCTGCCTCCTGAGATGTCTGTGTGGATGTCAATAACAACAGTTAGAACCGGACATAGAAAAATGGACTGGTTCCAAATCAGGAAAGGAGTACGTTAAGGCTGTCTACTGTTACCCTGCTTATTTTACTTATATGCAAAGTACATGATGCAAAATTCTGGGCTGGTTGAAACATAAGCTGAAATCAAGATTGCCTGGAGAATTATCAATAACCTCAGATATGCTGATAACCCCACCCTTATGGCAGAAAGTGAAGAAAAACTAGAGCCTTTTGATGAAAGTGAAAGAGGAGAGTGAAAAAACTCGCTTAAAGCTCAACATTCAGAAAACTAAGATCATGGCATCTTGTCCCATCACTTTGTGGCAAATAGATGGGGAAACAATGGAAACAGTGAGAGATTTTATTTTGGGGGGCTCCAAAATCACTTCATGTGGTGACTGTAGCCATGAAATTAAAAGACGCCTACTCCTTGGAAGAAAAGCTATGAACCACCTACACAGCATATTAAAAAGCAGAGACATTACTTTGCCAACAAAAGTCCATCTAGTCAAAGCGATGGTTTTCCAGTAGTCATGTATGGATGTGATAGTTGGAATATAAGTAAAGCTGAGCACCGAAGAATTGATGTTTTTGAACTGTGGTGTTGGAGAAAACTCTTGAGAGTCCTTTGGACTGCAAGGAGATCAAACCAGTCCATCCTAAAGGAAATCAGTCCTGAATATTCATTGGAAGGACTTATGTTGAAGCTGAAACTTCAATACTTTGGCTTCCTGATGTGAAGAACTGGCTCATTTGAAAAGACTCTGATACTGGGGAAGATTGAAGGTAGGAGGAGAAGGGGATGGCAGAAGATGAGATGGTTGGATGGCATCACCGACACAATGGACATGAATTTGAGTCAACTCTGGGAGTTGGTGATGGACAGGGAGGCCCAGCGTGTTGCAGTCATGGGGTAGCAAAGAGTCAGATATGACTGAACTGAACTGAACTGAACTGAGCTGAAGCCAACTCCAGGTACACTAAATCAGAATCAGAACTGTCAGGGCGTAAGAGGGGTTGTTACACTGATCTCAGGTTTTGGTAAAAGACCATATAATGGAGAGCTAGCTAGTTTTCCACTTGATATAAGCCCTGACTTTCTGGGGGCAGGGGGAGGGAGAATGAGAAAACAAGAGATGTGTGCTTTTCCCCCATTTTGCTAGAAAAGGAAATTAAATAAACAATAGGAGATGTACGCTTTTTCCCAAAGGACTTTGTGTTCCACAAGCAGAAACTAATAAATGATGACTTGTCAGAGTCTAAGTTCATTTTTCTCTGTTTGACTCCATTTTTCTTAATCAGTTGTGATTCATAACTACATTAACCACATAGTCAGAAATATGGTTTTGAGTTCTGTTCCTTTTTTGATAATAATTAGTTTTAATAAATCTTAGAAGACTGTGCCAGAAGCTTCCAGATATATGACATGAATCCAGAATTTCTGAAAATTATTTTTAATGCCACTTAAATCTATATCGTAGTTGTTTGAAAAAAATTGCTCAAAGCAACATATATTTTAAATTATGCAATATAAAGGGCTTTATCTCCATTTAAATTTTATTTCACCTTTTCCCAAATTGCTCATTCATATGAGCTTAGACATTTTAAAACTATTTGGATAGACACATGTTTTTTACATAAGGATATATTACTTGCTTTAATGTTAATGGTATCATGAGAGAATAATCTCAGATTCTTTCCCTTTTTTTCAATTTAAGCATTGAAACTATTGGCTGTGTTGCAACCTATTTGAGTCTCCAACCTATACCTGGGGCTGTCCCACTTTATATTTTGAAGTAAGAAGCACACATAATAACCAAAATGCAAAATTTCTTTCATTTCCTGCCAAAGTTTAGGTTCTATTTTTGCCAGAGTCAAAGGAAAGCACATTACACAGGATGTGCCTCTCTGGTTGTTAGTTCTCCTGCCAGTTCCACTTTAGCATCATAGAGCTGAGACAGCAGATGGAGCCCCCCACGTTAGCATTTGGAACCAAAAGGTGTTTAAAAGACTATGGCAGTAAGTACCATTCCTTAATGAGAAATCATAAAGAAGGGGAAAAAGAAAGTTATTTATAAAACTGTGCAACTTAACAGCAAATCCGAATCAATCAATAAGGTTTTTTTGTTTTGCTTTGTTTTAGCATGTGTTTCTGATACTGGATTTGTTTTTTGTTTTGCTTTGTTTTAGCATGTGTTTCTGATACTGGATTTGGGATAGAAAGATGACTTTGAGTCTCCCTCGCAAATCAAATGGTCAATTCTCAGACCTCATCTTGTCAGTATTTAACACAGCTAGGTACTCTTCCTTCTAAAAAAGTTTTCTCATACTTATATAGACTACACATGAAGTTTTTTTTTTACTTTTTTTCCTTCTTGCCTCACCAGTTGTGACTTTTCAGTATCCATTCAGAAACTTTCGCATCTCTAAGTTCTAAATTTTGGAATACACCCTAGAACTCAATTTTTAGACTTTATTATTTCCCTAGGTGATATCACTTGTCCCTATGACTGTAAAAGACACTTATATGCTGATGTCCTCCAAGTTTATATATTTAGTTCAAACATCTTATATGAACAACCGATTTGAATTTTTTTTTAATGTGTAAATGCTCACATGGAAGTCTACTAAGTATTCCAAAAGTATGACTTCAAAATTTCTTTTTATAATCTGATCTCTTTGTTCTATCAATAAATGGCACCACAGTTTCATTTCTACACATGAAGGATTAAATCCTGTATGATTTATTTCCCTATGGTAAATGAATAGAAAGCTTGACAAACTGTGTGAAATGACTATTTCTAAGCACTGAACAAGAGGTGGTGGTGGTTTTGTTGCTAAATTGTGTCCTGCTCTTGTGGCTCCATGGGCTATAGCCTGCCAGGCTCCTCTGTCCAGAGGATTCTCCAGGCAAGAATACTGGAATGGGTTGCCATTTCCTTCTCCAGGGGATCTTCTGACCCAGGAATCAAACCTGGGTCCCCTGAATTGCAGGCAGATTCTTTACCTGCTGAGAACAAGAGGTAGTTAATTCAAAAAGGAAAAGCCTTCAAAATGTTTACATATATCAAGTCATCACATTGCACACTGTCTTAGAATTTTATTTGTCAATTATACATCAAAAACCTGGGGGGAAAAGAAGAGGTAGTATAGCAGTGTGCAGTGACTCTTTTCTTCTTTCAGTCACATTGAAAAATTTGCCTTCCACTTTTGAATACAACTGATGTAGGCAACTAATATGATTTTGCAGAAATTATGGTGTGTGACTCCTAAAGCTAAGCCAAAAAGAAATTGTGATTCCTTCCTTGCTCCCTTTGGGAAAACTTTATTTGGGAAAAGTCAGATAAAAAGACATGAAGATATTCCAGGAGCCTGTGGAGGTACATGTGGTGGGAATCTGAAATCTCCAATGTGGATGATCTGGGTTGGAATCAGACTCCAGCCCCAGTGGAGCTTCCAGATAACCAGCCTAAATCAACATATTGACTACAACCTCCTGAGTGACACTTAGCCAAAACCACCTAGAAGGGTGATTGCTCAATTCCTGATTGATAAAAAAAAAAAGTGTGAAATAATACATTTTTATTGTTTTCAGTTACTACATTTGAGGATAATATCTTACTCAGTTATAAATTGACTAATACAGACCTAGAAAAGCGCTATGTGGAAACTCGCTTCAACAAGTAACTAAGGTGGGGAGAATTTTAAATTCAGACAATGAGCTGAAGCTGAAAGTGTTCTTATGAGAGAGTTAGTATCTTGACTGGAAGGCTGATGGACTTTGGAAATACTGCCAGTGGGGACCATAAGGAAAGTGATGAATTTTTTTTAGAAACTAGAGGAATGGGAAAACATCATTTTAGTTGAAGAAAGTTTAACAACAGAGTCATCTGCAGTAAAGTGTAAAATAGAAAATGAACCTAATTAACTGGATGATCAAAGCAAGAAAATTTCCATGCCGACTGTTGTTGGTGTCATCTGTTTTCTCCTTGCTGCTTACAGTAAATGAAAGTTGAAGTTTGCTGTACGTGGTTACCAAACCACTTCCCAGTATACACACAAATGATTTAGTATACCTCTGCTGATATCTGTCCTCACAATCCACTGTTTAGTAGTTGTTTTTCCTTCTTAATATTATAAGGGATGGAGGGAGAGTGAGTGCTATAGTATTATGTAAACAGAGTTATATTAGTTTTAAACAGATATTTCAATTCTTACGGCAGCCAATAATTTTTAAAATAGATATAAAATTGATATAAAAAAAGAAAAGAAATGGATCATAAAATGCTCAATTAAATAAGGAAAGACAGAACAGGGGAAGATAAAGACCAAACAGAGCAAAACTCTGTAAAAAAAAAGTACTTAGGTTTAAATCTAACAAAACGTGTACAAATCTATACAAGAAAAACTACTAAATCTGTGGAAAGAATAGTAAATTATCTAAACAAATGCATATACTATGTTCATGTATAAGAAGACTCAATATGGTCAAAATGCTACTTCTTTCCAAATTAATCTGTACATTCAGCATAGTAATAAAAAAAAAACCCAGTGTATTATTTTGTGCATATTCACAAACTGATTTTAAAGTTTCTATGGAAATATTAAAAGCCCAGAATAACCAACAAAATCCTGAAGAAAACAATTTCAGAGTAATGACATTTCCTGACATCAAAAATTACTTTAAAGATAAGATAATCAATACAGTACAAAATGGTAAAAGAGTAGAAAAATAGATTAATGGAACAGAATAAAAAGTACAAAATTTAAGCAACTCATAATATTGAATAGACTCTCACAAATATAAGCAACTGATCTTTAAAAGAGGAGCAAAAGAAATTGAAAACAGAAATGCTAGTCTTTTCAACAAATGATTCTGGAACAACTGTACACCCATGGGCAAGTAAAAATAGACACTTAACAACTTTCACAAAAATTAACTCAGTTATCACAGTCCAAAAAGTAAAACATATGACTACAAAGATTCTAGAAAATAACATAGAGGATACACTTGCTGACTTTGGGTTTAGGGATGATTTTTTAAATATAGTATCAGAAGCATGATCCATGTAAGATAAAATTGATAAGTTGGATTCATTACAACTGAAGAAAAAAAAAAGCAAACTTCTGCAAAAGTCCCCATTAAGATAATGAAAAGACAAGCCACAGCCTAAGATATTAGAAAAACACACAAATGATATAAAATTTGCATTCAAAATATACAAAGAACTCAAACTGAACAACCCAAAATAAAGAAACCCAATATGGTTGCAAAGAGTTGGACATGACTTAGCAACTGAACACCAACAACAATGAAAAAATAGGCAAAGGATCTGAACAGACATCTCCTCAAAATAGATATACAATTGGCAAACTAGCATAGGGAAAGATGCTTACCATATGTCATTAGGAAACTGAAAGTTAATACACCAGTGAGATGCCATTACACATCTTTTCAAAGGGTGAAAATCCAAAACACTGACAATACCAAATACAGGTGAGGATGTGGAACAACCAGAATTCTCCTTCATTGCTAGTGGTATTACAAAATGGTACAACTTATTCATGATACAGTTTTTCACAAAGTTAAACATAGTCTAACCCTATAGACCTAGAACCTCTTCTCTGTGTATTTACTCCAAAGAGTTGAAAACTTATATTTACACAACATATGCTCATGAATGTTTACAAGAGCTTTACTTTTAACTGTCAAAACTAGAAATAATCTTTATGTCCTTTAACAGGTGAATGAATAGGGAGCAATGGTAAATCCATACAGTGAAATATTATCCAGTAACAACCAAAAAATAAGCTTAAGCTACAGAAAAGTACAGAGAAATGTAAAAGGGAATCCTTTTACACTGTTGGTGGGGATGCAAACTAGTACAGCCACTATGGAGAACAGTGTGGAGATTCTTTAAGACACTGGAAATAGAACTGCCTTATGACCCAACAATCTCACTGCTGGGCATACACACCGAAGAAACCAGAATTGAAAGAGACACGTGTACCCCAGTGCTCATCACAGCACTGTTTATAATAGCCAGGACATGGAAGCAACCTAGATGTCCATCAGCAGATGAANAATCCCACTGCTGGGCATACACACCAAGGAAACCAGAATTGAAAGAGACATGTGTACCCCAATGTTCATTGCAGCACTGTTTATAATAGCCAGGACATGGAAGCAACCTAGATGTCCATCAGCAGATGAATGGATAAGAAAGCTGTGGTACATATACACAATGGAGTATTACTCAGCCATTAAAAAGAGTACATTTGAATCAGTTCTAATGAGGTGGAAGAAACTGGAGCCAATTATACAGAGTGAAGTAAGCCAGAAAGAAAAACACCAATACAGTATACTAACACATTTATATGTAATTTAGAAACATGGTAATGATAACCCTGTATGTGAGACAGCAAAAGAGACACAGATGTATAGAACAGACTTTGGGACTCTGAGGGAGAGAGAGAGGGTGGGAAGATTTGGGAGAATGGCACTGAAACATGTATACTATCATGTAAGAAATAAATCGCCAGTCTGTGTTGGATACAGGATGCTTGGGACTGGTGCATGTGGATGATCCAGAGAGATGATATGGGATGGGAGGTGGGAGGGGGTTCAGGATTGGGAACTCATGTACACCTGTGACTGATTCATGTCAATGTATGGCAAAACCAATACAGTAATGTAAAGTAAAGTAAAGTAAAAATAAAAATAATAAAAAAAAGAAGCCTCAATCTCAATCCCATTTCTCAAAGAATTTACAGTCAGAACCTGGCAATGTGTTTGAGGCTTTCATACTTCCCTAGTGACAGCAACAGTAGCTTACTCTATGGGGGTAACTGTGGGTGGTTTAGGGTGGGGCTGAGTATAGTTAGAAAAAACCTCACAGCTGGTTCTGCTCTGCCTGCCACCCCACAGCATCCCCTTCACCCTCTCCCTGTCCGTTATTGAGAACATCTGCTCTCAGTCATGACTTTATTTGGTGGTATTACCTGTCTTCAAACTAATAGGCTGGGCCTTGGAGAAGATGCAATTAGTTGCAGGTCCTGGATTAGAGAAAGAGTCTCAGCAAGTGGATACTTTATAACTCTGTTCAGGAGGAAATTAACCTCTACTATCCACTGTTTTTGGAGCATTTAGCCTGTTTTCATTGAAGTTTGAAGTGAGCTGCTGTTTGTTTGCATTTGACATGGTGGACACGGTGGGCGGTTGGTGTTAGATTGGGCCACCAGGGTGCTACTTGTCTTGATCCTTCATCCTCAGTATCTACTTAGCATAGAACTTGGCAGAAAGATCTAGTCACTAATCCTGGAAAAAAGAAGGGAGTGGAGAGCAGCATATTTTTTTGTTTCCATCAGCAGTCCTGCTCAGGGTCCCTGGAAGAGTGTGAGGGGATAAAGTAGAGAGATGCCTTGGGCAGTCACTCATTCACACATGTTTACTGAACACCCACTGTGTGGCAGACATTGCTCTGGGAATATAATGAGTATATGAGAAGGACATAGGCTCTGTTCTCATGGAGCTCACACTTTACTGGAAGGAGAGATGTTTGTTTGCCTCCTGTGTCAGATGATAAGTACTATAAAGAAAAGAGAAGACTGCAGTAGTTGGAAACAAGCTAGGCACAGTGTTGGAGAACATCAAGGTTTAGTCTCTCTCTGGTTCACAGCAGAGTAATATGGACTGAGCCGGCATGGTATGGGACAAAAAAAAAAGATCTTCACTTGGAGGAAGAGGATTACATATTAAATAACTTGATCTTAAAGGATCTCTTTTATGCAGAATTTCTTTGCTATACTTCACATTGTTCCCAAACATGATTTACAGTGACTTATGAAACATGATATGTGGGGCTTCCCTAGTGGTTCAGTGGTTAAAAAAAAAAAAAAAAAAAAAAATCTGCCTGCAATGCAGGAGACTGCCTGCAACACAGATGTGGGTTCAATCCCTGGGTTGGGAAGATCCCCTGGAAAGGGAAATGGCAACCCACTCCAGTATTCTTGCCTGGACAATTTCATGGACAGCAGAGCCTGGCGGGCTACAATCCATGGGTTTGCAAAAGCTGGACATGACGTTGGGACTAAATCCACCAGCCACTACCACAAATGATGATGAAAAATAAGGGAAGAAATATGAATGAAGAAAGGGAAAGTTGGGGTCCTTTCTTTCATCATTGTGTCCAGAATCGTTTAGATTTGGTAGCAGGAGATGAAGGAAGTGATTTAAAATGTAGTGATTTATGCTAAGGGTTCATTATTTTAAAAGTTTTAATGTAAATTTTTGATGCCTCAGAAAGTTATAGTTTCTGGGGTGTGTGTGAAAAGAGCCAATTTTATTTGATAGGAAGAAACAGTATAGTATTTTTTTTAGATCAGTATGAAGTTCAGTAAAGATTAACAAAGATCAAAAGCCTAATTTGAGAGTCAAATAATATGGTATAAATAAAAATGGTGAAGATTTAAGCTTGGACTCATGACTGGCTATGGAAATAAATAAATTCAAATAAAATGTATAGCATACAAGTGTTACCCAGAGGTAATTTTGATTGCCTATTTTTATTGGTTGTTTGCTTTCTTATTGTTGAGTTTTCAGAGTTCTTTACATAATCTGGATACATATTCTGTGTCATAAATGTGATTTTCAAATAAATTCTCTCAGTCTGGCCTTATCCTTTTATTCCCACAACAGTGTCTTTCTCAGGGCAAAAGTTCTTTTAACTTTTGTAACCCAGTGTATCAATCTTTCTATGGATTAGACTTGCTGTATCTTAAGATTCTTTGCCTAACTAAATCTTGAAACTTTTCTACATTTTCTTCTAGAATTTCATAGTTTTATGTTTTACACTTGGGTTTATGATCTGTTTGGGGTTAATTTGTATATAAGATGTAAACTATGAGTGAAGATTTTTTTGACATGTGGAATTTCAGTTGTTCTAGCACCATATATGGAAAAGACTATCCTTTTCCTATTGAATTGTGTCGGGAGCGGCTCTGAGAGAAAATCCACCCGTGACAAAGTTCCAGGCTGAGGTGACCCGGCCCAAAGAGGCCAGGCCATCCGGATGCACTCAAGGACCTCGACCAGTGGCATGACCCCTCANAATGGGGAACACGTGTATACCTGTGGTGGATTCATGTTGATGTATGGCAAAACCAATACAATAGTGTAAAGTAATTAACCTCCAATTAAAATAAATAAATTTATATTAAAAAATAAAATGAATATTGCATAATAAATGAAAAAAGTCAATCCACAAAGTCAAAACTATACAAATGTGAAAATGATCAGTGGTTGCTAGCTCTTCGAGAAACTGGCGAGTGGAAGAAAGGACGAATAGATAAAGCACAGGGAACATTTCTTTCTGTTTGTAGTGCTGGAGCTAATCTATATTATGCTACAATGGTAGATATATGACATTACCTATTTGCCAGTATCCAAATAACTTGTAGCACTAGAATGAACTCTAATGTGAACTATGGACTTATAATGTAACAATGTTAGTTCACTATTTGGAACAAGTGAAAGGTGTTAATGATGTGGAAACTGAACAGGAGCCAGTATGAAAGGGATTCATTGTATTACCTGCTCAATTTTTCTATAAACTTAAAACAGTTCTGAAAAGCAATATATTTATGATCTTTAGGAAAGATATTCTTAACTTCAGAAAGTTGACAGTTTGGCTGAGAAAATATCTCAGAGAGCAGGATAACATAAACCTATGGAAGTAGAAGATCTTTAACTTATACACAATGAATTCGTTTGTAGAAATGAAGTGTCTTTAATTCACTTGATCTAATCATTTCTTTTTAAAAAGCCAATATAATTTAAATATTTAAGGTACAAAGTTCATCTGTGAAGATTTCTCCAATTAGAAGACAGAAAAAAAAAACTTTGTTAAATAGCCAATATAAATATTGAATTGGGGGATATATTTAAAATCTTGGATATTTAAAAAATTTTTTATAAAAAATGATAAGAAGCCTGTTTTTCTCCTTAACCCCATTCACAGTATTTGATACAGTGGAAATCATTTAATCCTCTACTTAGCATTGGAAAAGAAAAGTTCATAGAAGTTCACTTAAAAAATTTAGTCAACTAAACAAAGTTATACTTTAAAATTCACTGTGAAAGCCTAAAAGATAAAACTGATTACCTTCCTTATCGTTTAACTAAAATATTTTTCCTTCATTGGAAACAATGAGATTTAAGCATGTTCAACTATGAATAACCTGAATGAGGTTTCATTTTCATTGATGGTCACAGCATATTATTATTATGGCTTTTTTTAAATTATTTAACTTTTGAAAATTGTTTTTCTTAATTCCTTAAATAGTCTACATTCTCATTTTAAACTGTATTATAAATATCATCTATTCTCTATGACATATTCATAGTAAGGTAGTTATTAGGCATATTTCACAATATCACAACATATTATTTCTGAAATACAACAGTGGATAAATCTTCAAAAAGAGCTTTCTATTCTGAATTTGATGGTATATATAGTCTTTTTCTAATGGGAATTTCCACACAAGAAATAATTCAACCTAGAAAAGAAGGAGCTAATGAATGGTAGAGAAACAAATTAAAATTTTGCCAGACATTGATGGGTTGCAAATGTGTTTTAATTTCTAAGGAAAGAGATTCAGGTGTCATTGTGAACAGCTTAATAAAGATGTCAACTGAATATTCAGCAGTAGCTGAACAAGATGTTTATTTGAATTATGAAAGGTATAAAGTACACATAAGAAAATAAATTATATAAAGAACAACCAATGGTATTGTTTTAGCAATTTTGTTTATTGTTAAATATTTCTGCTTCATCAGACTATATAATCAATTCTATATTCATGAAATATTGAGAACCTACTTATATAACTGGCTTCCCTGGTGGCTCAGTGGTAAAGAATCTGCCTGCCAATGCAGGACATGCATGTGCCATCCTTGGGTAGGGATCTCCTGGAGAAGGAAATGGCAACTCACGCCAGTACTCTTGCCTGGAAAATCCCATGGACAAAGGAGCCTGGGAGGCTATAGATCATGGGCTTGCAAAGAGTCAGACATGACTGAGAGATTAAATAACAGCTGATATAATAGAGGGAAATAGTCAGCAATATTCCATAGTAGAGGTGATTTTTGAACTTTATTTGAATAGTTAGCAGCAGATGCCACACAGACAATGGTATTAAAAGCATTCAGGAAAAAGAAACAGCACCAGCCAAACCTTGGGGATTTAACATAAAGAATCTTCTTGCAATGCAGGAGACCCAGGTCTGATACCTGGGTTAAGAAGATTCCCTGGAGAAGGGAATGGCAACCAATTCCAGTGTTCTTGCCTGGAGAATCCCATGGACAGCGGAGCCTGGAGGTCTACAGTCCATGGGATAGCAGTCAGATACGACTGAGTGACTAACACTTTTACTTTTTTTTTTAACTTTATGTTTGGAAGGCTGCATGTAACTCAGTAAAACTTTTCTTTGTGTTACCTAAAAGATAGACACAGCCAGATCACAGAATTCTCAAATGTCATGGAAGAGGAGGTTTGGAATTATATAATGATGCACATAAAAATTGTGCATTTTAATGGCCTATTGTATCCCAGGGATTGTGCCAAGTATATCAAATAGAATCATGATAATTCTATGAAGGAGATACTTAATAGTCTCATTAGATAAATGAGAAAACTAAGAAACAGAAACGATTGTTTGCCCAGTGGCCAAAACAGTTGATAATAATTAGCAGAACAGGAATTGCATCCAGAGTGTTCCACTCTTGAGCGTTACTCATAATTGAAAATAAATATCAACAAGGAACTAACCTTATGAACTGAGCAAGAACTCACAGTTTATCACCTATGGGCCATCTGACTTTTTGTTTGTTTGTTTTCCTGGCTGCACCACAAGGCATGCGGCATCTTAGATCAGGGATGGAACCAGCCCTCCCTGCATTAGAAATGCAGAGTCTAAACCACTAGACCACGGGGGAAGTCCCTGAATAGTCTTGCTTTAATAGCCTGAAGGAAAATACCCATGACTCAGTAGCATATCCCTTTCAAGGAAACATACCTCTCTTTACTATTGTATGTATACTTTACTACTTTATTTTTTTTCTCCCTGTTTTTTGAGCAATGTGACATGTTTATCTAACCTATTGAAGTTTATCATTAATTTTTCCACCGGCTTTTTTCTAATTTTTGCATTAACATTTGGCCACCTGCTGTGAAGAGCCAACTCATTGGAAAAGACCCTGATGCTGGGAAAGATTAAGGGGAGGAGGAAAAGGGGTGACAGAGGATGAGACAGTTGGATAGCATCATCAACTCAATGGACATGAGTTTGAGCAAACTCCAGAAGGACAGGGAAGCCTGGGATGCTGTAGTTCATGGAGTCACAGAGACAGACATGACTGAGTGGCTGAACAACAACAACAAAGGCTGTATATTTTCCTCTAAGCTCAGTTTTGACTGCATTCCACAGATTTTTTACCATTCAATTCCAGATACATTTAGTATTAATTATATTTTAAATCAATGTCTTAAAGCAGAAGTATTTCAAAAATTGTCTATTATAAATGGACCTTAAAAACATCTTTAAGCTGATTTCTAGTTGCCTTTTACTGTAATCAGAAAAATATTCCACATGACATTCTTTAAAATTTGTAGAGACTTATTTTATGGATAAGAAGTTAATCTTGTTTTGCAAATGATCTGTGTACACTGCAATTATACATGCTACAGTTTGGTGTATAGTATTGAATATCATAACTGTGACAATTATATCAGTTTTCCTATCATGTTATTCAAATATTCCTTAACCCTACTGATTTTTTGTATACTAATAGATTAATCAATTCCTGATAAAGTTGTGTTGAACTTTCTCATTATGATTCTGGATTTATTGATTGATCAAATAAAACTATACTACTATTAAAATCTCTGTTCAGTTCTACTAAAAACCTTTTAACTTCAATGTTATTTTCTTTCTTTCTTTCTTTCTTTTTTAAATTAAGACTTGAGTTTTTAGAGGACTTATAGGTTCACAGGAAATTTTAGAGGAAAACAGATTTGTCCATCTACTTCATGCATAGCCTCTCCCATTGTCAAAAGCCCCCACCAGAGTGGGGCATTTATTAAAACTGATGAAACTACAATGACATACCATGTTGTGCTGTGCTCAGTCAGTCATGTCTGCTCTTTGTGACCCCAAGGACTGTAACCCATGAGCCTCCTCTGTCCATGGGATTCCCCATGCAAGAACACTGGAGTGGGTGCCATGCCCTCCTCCAGGGGATCTTCCCAAACCAGGGATCGAACCCAGGTCTCCCGCATTACAGACTGATTCTTTACCAGCTGAGCCACCAGGGACACCCAAGAATACTGAAGTGGGAAGCCTTTCCTTTTTCCCGGGGATCTTCCCGACACAGGAATTGAACTGCGGTCTCTTGCATTGCAGGCAGTTTCTTTACCAGCTGAGCTACCAGGGAAACCCTGACATATTATAGTCACTCAAATTTCAAAATTTACCTTAAGGTTTACTCTTGGTGTTGTAAATTCTATGGGTTGGGATATTTTCTTTTACTTTAGCAGAGTTAATATGTTGGTGTTTACATGATGTATCTTCTTCCTTCTTTGGCTTGTTTACTTGTATCTATTATAAAACACATATCAGGGAAAGACAGAGATGCAGACATAGGGAGGAGACATGAGATCATGGTGGTGAGGGGTAGTGGGTATGAGATGAATTAGGGAATTGGGATTGACTTAAGTACACTGCCCAGTATAAGACAGATCAGTCAGTCAGTTCAGTCACTCAGTCTTGTCTGACTCTTTGTGACCCCGTGGACTGCAGCACGCCAGGCCTCCCTGTGCATCACCAACTCCCAGAGTTTACTCAAACTCATGTCCTTTGAGTCGGTGATGCCATCCAACCATCTCCTCTGTCGTCCCCTTCTCCTCCTGCCTTCAATATTTACCAGCATCAGGGTCTTTTCCAATGAATAGGCTCTTCATATCAGGTGGCCAAAGTATTGGAGTTTCACCTTTAGCATCACTCCTTCCAATGAATATTCAGGACTGATTTCCTTTAGAATGGACTGGTTAGATCTCCTTGCAGCCCAAGGAACTCTCAAAAATCTTCTCCATCACCACAGTTCAAAAGCATCAGTTCTTCAGCATTCAGCTTTCTTTATGGTCCAACTCTCACATCCATAAATGACTACTGGAAAAATTCCATAGCTTTGACAAGATGGACCCTGGTTGGCAAAGTAATGTCTCTGCTTTTTAATATGCTGTCTAGGTTTGTCATAGCTTTTCTTCCGAGAAGAAAGTGTCTTTTAATTTCATGGCTGCAGTCACCATTTGTAGTGATTTGGGAGCCCAAGAAAAGAAAGTCTGTCACTGTTTCCATTGTGTCCCCATCTATTTTCATGAAGTGATGGGACCAGATGCCATGATCTTAGCTTTCTGAATGTTGAGATTTAAGAAAGTTTTTTCACTTTCCTCTTTCATTGTTCCTTTTCCCTTTCTGCCATAAGGATGATGTCATTGGCTTATCTGAGATTATTGATATTTCTGCTAGCAATCTTGATTCCAGCTTGTGCTTCATCCACCCTGGGATTTTGCAAGATGTACTCTGCCAGTTAGTTAAATAAGCAGGGTGACAATATACAGATTTGACACAATCCTTTCCTGATTTGGAACCAGTCTGTTGTTCCATGTCCATTCTAACTATTGTTTATTGACCTGCATACAGATTTCTCAGGAGACAGGTCATGTGGTCGGGTATTTCCATCTCCTTAAGAATTTTCCACAGTTTGTTGTGATGCACACAGTCAAAGGCTTTGGCATAGTCAATAAAGCAAAACTACATGTGTTTCTGGAACTCTCTTGCTTTTTCTGATGATCCAACAGATGTTGGCCATTTGATCTCTGGTTCCTCTGCCTTTTCTAAATCCACCTTGAACATCTGGAAATACTTGGTTCACATACGGCTAAAGCTTCACTTTGAGAATTTTGGGCATTACTTTGCTAGCCTGTGAGATGAGTGCAATTGTGCAGTAGTTTGAACATTCTTTTGTGTTGCTTTCCTTTAGGATTGGAAAGAAAATTGATTTTTTTTTTCCAGTCCTGTGGCCACTGCTGGGTTTCCCAAATTTACTGACATATTGAGTGCAGCATTTTCACAGCATCATCTTTTAGGACTTGAAATAGCTCAACTGGAATTCCATCACCTCCACTAGCTTTGTTCATAGAGATGCTTCCTAAGGCCCACTTAACATTGCACTCCAGGATGTCTGGCTCTAGGTGAGTGATCACGCCATCATGATTATCTGGGTCATGATCTTTTTTTGTATAGATCATCTGTGTATTCTTGCCACTTCTTCTTAATATCTCTGCTTCTGTTAGGTCCATATTATTTCTGTCCTTTATTGAGCCCATCTTTGCATGAAATGTTCCCTTGGTATCTAATTTTCTTGAAGAGATTTCTAGTCATTCCCATCCTTTGTTTTCCTCTATTTCTTTGCATTGATCACTGAGGAAGGCTTTCTTATCTCTCTTTGCTATTCTTTGGAACTCTGCATTCAGATGGATATAGCTTTTATTTTCTCCTTTGCCTTTTTCTTCTCTTCTTTTCTCATCTTTGTAAGGCCTCCTCAAACAATAATTTTGCCCTTTGCATTTCTTTTTTTTTGGGGGGAGATAGTCTTGATCACTGCTTCTTGTACAATGTCATGAACCTCTGTCCCTAGTTCTTCAGGCACTCTGTCGATCAGATCTAATCCCTTGAATGTATTTTTCAAAGTGATGATGGATTAGAAAGATGTGTGCTCATCTTCTCCTGCTAGAACTCCAATACTGCAATTCGTTGCTGAACAACCATTGACAGGAGAATGTTGGATTTTGCCAAAAAAATATACCCCATGTCTAAGAGCAAAGGATAAGCTCCAACAAGAAGGTAGGAGGAATGAAATTGTGTTTAGAATCAAACCCCATACCAGCCAAGGATTTTCAGACGGCTCAAACAATACATTGTGTGCACCAGGACCCAGAGACCCCACAGAGACTGAGTCATACATGCTTTTGAATGTTTGAGTGTCTCTTGAAGAGGTATGAGTCAGCAGTGGCCTGCTGTAGAGAGAGGGCCTCTGGTTGCAGCAGACCTGGGTCATGAGTGTGTGGCATAAACCCTCTTGGAGGAGGTCATCATTAGTCCCAGCATAGAGCTGCCAGGCAGACAACCCACAAACTGCAGAGCAAGTTTACCAAAGAAATTCTTGCACTTTTAAGAAAGTTCTAGGAGCCACAACAGATTTCCCAACTTGGGGATCTGGCAAAGGGAATGAGAACCCCCAGGGAATTTGACTTTGGGGAGGTCAGTGGGGTTTGATTATAGAACTTCCACAGGATGGGGAAAATAGACACTTCGTGGGCACAAACTAAACTTTTTTGCACACCAGGAGTCGGGAGAAAGGAGGAGTGTCCCCACAAGAGACTGAACCAGGTTTGCCTGTATGTGTCCTGGAGTCTCTGGTGCCTCAGGCCAAAGAACAGAGAGGGAACACAGCCACACCCATCAACAGAAAATTGGTTTAAAGATTTACTGAGCATGGCCCAGTAATCCTGGAATGTGAAGTCAAATGGGCCTTAGAAAGCATCACTACGAACAAAGCTGGTGAAGATGATGGAATCCCAGTTGAGCTATTTCAAATCCTAAGAGATGATGCTGTGAAAGTGCTGCACTCAACATGCCAGCAAATTTGGAAAACTCAGCAGTGGCCACAGGACTGGAAAAGGTCAGTTTTCATTCTAATCCTAAAGAAAGGCAATGCCAAAGAATGCTCAAACTACCTTACAATTGCACTCATCTCACACACTAGTAAAGTAATGCTCAAAATTCTCCAAGCCAGGCCTCAACAATACATGAACCGTGAACTTCCTGATGTTCAAGCTGGTTTTAGAAAAGGCAGAGGAACCAGAGACCAAACTGCCAACATTTGCTGGATCATGAAAAAAGCAAGAGAGTTCCAGAAAAACATCTATTTCTGCTTTATTGACTATGTCAAAGCTTTTGACTGTGTGGATGACAGCAAACTGTGGAAAATTCTGAAAGAGATGGGAATAACAGACCACCTGACCTTCCTCTTGAGAAACCTATATACAGGTCAGGAAGCAACAGTTAGAATTGAACATGAAACAACAGACTGGCTCCAAATAGGAAAAGGAGTACGTCAAGGCTGTATATTGTCACCCTGCTTATTTAACTTATATGCAGAGTACATCGGGAGAAGGTACTCGCAACCCACGCCAGTACTCTTGCCTGGAAAATCCCATGGATGGAGGAGCCTGGTGGGCTGCAGTCCATGGAGTCGCAAAGAGTCGCACACGACTGAGTGACTTCACTTTCACTTTCATGCTTTGGAGATCCTTCTCCAAATGAAATGGCAACCCACTCCACTGTTCTTTCCTGGAGAATCTCAGGGACGGCAGAGCCTGGTGGCTGCCATCTCTGGGGTTGCACAGAGTCTGACGTGACTGAAGCAACTTAGCAGCAGCAGCAGTAGCAGCAGAGTACATCATGAGAAACGCTGGGCTGGAAGAACCACAAGCTGATATCAAGATTGCTGGGAGAAATATCAATAACCTCAGATATGCAGATGACACCACCCTTATGGCAGAAAGTGAAGAGGAACTAAAAAGCCTCTTGATGAAAGTGAAAGAGGAGAGTGAAAAAGTTGGCTTAAAGCTCAACATTCAGAAAATGAAGATCATGGCATCTGGTCCCATCACTTCATGGGAAATAGATGGGGAAACAGTGGAAACAGTGTCAGACTTTATTTTGGGGGGCTCCAAAATCACTGCAGATGGTGANAAGAGGAACTAAAAAGCCTCTTGATGAAAGTGAAAGAGGAGAATGAAAAAGTTGACTTAAAGCTCAACATTCAGAAAACAAAGATCATGGCATCTGGTCCCATCACTTCATGGGAAATAGATGGGGAAACAGTATCAGACTTTTTTGGGGCTCCAAAATCACTACAGATGGCGATTACAGCCATGAAATTAAAAAATGCTTATTCCTTGGAAGGAAAGTTATGATCAACCTAGATTGAATATTGAAAAGCAGAGACATTACTTTGCCAACAAAGGTCCGTCTAGTCAAGGCTATGGTTTTTCCAGTAGTCATGTATGGATGTGATAGTTGGACTATAAAGAAAGCTGAATGCCGAAGAATTGATGCTTTTGAACTGTGGTGTTGGGGAGTCCCTTGAACTGCAAGGAGATCCAACCAGTCCATTCTAAAGGAGATCAGTTCTGGGTGGTCATTGGAAGGACTGATGCTGAAGCTGAAACTCCAAAACTTTGGCCACCTGACGAGACAAGTTGACTCATTGGAAAAGATTCTGATGCTGGGAGGGATTGTGGGCAGGAGGAAAAGGAAATGACAGAGGATGAGAAGGCAGAATGGCATCACCGACTCTATGGACATGAGTTTGGGTGAACTCTGGGAGTTGGTGATGGACAGGAAGGCCTGGAGTGCTGCAGTTCATGGGGTTCCAGATTCAGACAGGACTGAGTGACTGAACTGAATGGAGCGTGGCCCTGCCCATCAGAACAAGACCTAGATTCCCCCACAGTCAGTCTCTCCCATCAGGAAGCTTCTATAAGCCTCTTATCCTCATTCATCAGAGGATAGACAGAGTGAAAACCACAGTCACAGAAAACTAACCTAACTGACCGTATGGACCACAGCCTTGTCTAACTCAATGAAACTATGAGCCATGCTATATAGGGCCAACCAAGATGGACAGGTAATGGTGGAGAGTTCTGACAAAACATGGTCCACTGGAGAAGGGAATGGCAAACCACTTCAGTATCCTTGCCTTGAGAACCCCATGAACAGTAAGACAGGTAGCTAGTGGGAACCTGCTGTATGGCACAGGGAGCTCAGTTCAATGCTTTATGGTGACCCAGACTGTTGGGATGGGAGAATATGGGAGCAAGGTCCATAAGGGAGGGAGATAATGTATATGTATAGCTGATTCACTTCTTTGCACAGCAAAAACTAACATGACATTGTAAAGCAATTATACCACAATTAAAAATATATATATATGGTGAAATTGTGTTGTTTGTTATTTTGAAATCATCTTTTAATGGGGAATTTATCAATTTCTATATAATATATTCATAAATTTAGGTTTCACTAGGCTATCTTACTACTGTTTACTATTGGTGCAACTTATTTCATCTTCCTGTTTCTCTCTCTTTTTCCTCCTTTCTTGTAGTGATCATTTTCAGCATTCCAGAGGATCATTAGTGGTCAGATATCCAGAAGCAAAGTAGGGGCCAGAGATTACAAATATACAGGATGTGTTGGAGGAAATTAAATATGTAACAAATCTAGTCAAATCAATATGAAAAGGAAAGCAACAAGAAAAATAAAAGCGCACAGTGAGAGAAGGTGGGACAAACCTGACAAATCAAAAAAGTCATAGAACTCATTAGCTTTACAAAAATATGTATATGCTACCAAGAATAACAAAAACACTATTTAATGATTTTAGACTTATAGAATTGATCTACTGAAAGTGCATATTTAATTATGCTTATAGAACAGAAGTAGCTATCATAAACCTTATCAATATTTACAAAAACTGTGGGTGACGGGAGATGAGAAGACGAAATGGGAAGTCAGGAGGCAAATTATATGATGAAGAATAATATTTAGAGCAGTATTTTGAAATCTCTTACATCACAGCACCCAAAATATACCTATGTCATTTGCACATGAACGAAGCTACCCACTTAGAGAAATCTCTCTCTGGTTCCTGGCTACTTCAGTTCTGGCAGCCCAAGAGTTGATGGGATTAAAATCTAGGCAAAACTACAAATCAGCACACTGGTGGGAATCTCTATTTAAGATTACAGGTGTAACAAAGAGACGCATTTTAAATGGTTTCAGTCGATTCAGGCACTCAGTCATGTTTGACTCTTTGCAACCCCAAGGACTGCACCACGCCAGGCCTCACTGTCCATCACCAACTCCCAGAACTTGCTCAAACTCATGTTCATCAAGTAGGTGATGCCATCCAACCATCTCATCCTCTGTCATCCCCTTATCCTCCCAACATCAATCTTTCCCAGCACTAGGGTCTTTTCCAATAAGTCAGTTCTTCACATTAGGTGGACAAAGTATTGGAGTTTCAGCTTCAGCATCAGTCCTTCCAATTAATATGGAGGACTGATTGCCTTTAGGATGGACTGGTTTGATCTCCTTGCAGTTCAAGGGACTCTCAAGAGTTTTCTCCAATGCCATATGTCAAAAGCATCAGTTCTTCATCACTCAACTTTCCTTGTAGGACAACTCTCACATCCATACTTGACTACTAGAAACCACATGGACCTTTGTTGGCAAATTAATGTCTCTACTTTTCAATATGCTGTGTAGGTTGGTCATAACTTTTCTTCCAAGGAGCAAGTATCTTTTAATTTCATGACTGTGTCACTGCCTGCAGTCATTTTGGAGCCCCCCAAAAATAAAGTCTGTCACTGTTTCCAGTTTCCCCATCTATTTGCCATGAAGTGATGGGACTCGGTGCCATGATCTTAGCTTTATAAATGTTGAGTTTTAAGCTAACTTTTTCACTCTCCTCTTTCACTTCCATCAAGAGGCTCTTTAGTTCTTCACTTCCTGCCATAAGGGTGGTGTCATCTGAAAATCTGAGGTTATTTCTGGCGGTAATCTTGATTCCAGATTGTGCTTCTTCTAGCCCAGTGTTTCACATGATGTACTCTTCATATAAATTGAATAAGCAGGGTGACAATATACAGCCTTGATGTACTCCTTTCCCTATTTGGAACCAGTCTGTTGTTCCATGTCCAGTTCTAACTGTTGCTTCATGACATGCATGCAGATTTCTCAAGAGGCAGGTCTGGTAGTCTCATTTCATTCAGAATTTTCCACAGTCTGTTATAATCCACACAGTCAAAGGCTTTGGCATAGTCAATAAAGCAGAAGTAGATGTTTTTTGGAATCCACTTGCTCTTTTGATGATCCAACAGATGGTCATTTGATCTCTGATTCCTCTGCCTTTTCTAAATCCAGCTTGAACATCTGGTAGTTCACGGTTCATGTATTGCTGAAGCCTGGCTTGGAGAATTTTGAGCATTACTTTACTAGTGTGTGAGATGAGTGCAATTGTGTGGTGGTCTGAGCATTCTTTGGCATTGCCCTTCTTTGGGATTGGAATGAAAACTGACCTTTTCCAGTCCTGTGGCCACTGCTGAGTTTTCCAAATTTGCTGGCATGTTGAGTGCAGCACTTTCACAGCATCATCTCTTAGGATTTGAAATAGCTCAACTGGGATTCCATCATCTTCACTAGCTTTGTTGGTAGTGATACTTCCTAAGGTCCACTTGACTTCACATTCCAGGATGTCTGGCTCTAGGTGAGTGATCACACTATCATGGTTATCTGAGTCATGAAGATCTTTTTTGTATAGTTCTGTGTATCCTTGCCACCTCTTCTTAATATCTTCTGCTTCTGTTATGTCCATACCATTTCTGTCTTTTACTGAGCCCATCTTTGCATGAAATGTTCCCTTGGTATCTTTAATTTTCTTACAGAGATCTCTAGTCTTTCCCATCCTATTGCTTTCCTCTATTTCTTTGCACTGATCACTGAGGAAGGTTTTTATCTCTCCTTGCTATTCTCTGGAACTCTGCATTGAAATGGATATAACTTTCTTTTTCTCCTTTCCCTTTCACTTCTTTTCACAGCTATTTGTAAGTCCTCCTCAGACAACCATTTGGCTTCTTCCATTTCTTTTTCTTGGGGATGGTCTTGATCCCTGCCTCCTGTACATTTTCATGAACCTCTGTCCATGGTCCTTTAAGCAATCTATGAGATCTAATCCCTTGACTCTCTTTGTTGTTTCCACTGTATAACCTTAAAGGATTTGATATAGGTCATACCTGAATGGTCTATTGGTTTTCCCTGCTGTCTTCAATTTAAGTCTGAATTTGGCAATAATAAGTTCATGATCTGAGCCACAGTCATCTCCTGATCTTATTTTTGCTGATTGTATAGAGCTTTTTCATCTTTGGCTGCAAAGAATATAATCAATCTGATTTTGGTATCGACTATCTGGTGATGTACATGTGTCGGGTCTTCTCTTGTGTTGTTGAAAGAGGGTGTTTGCTATGACCAGTGTGTTCTCTTGGCAAAACTCTATTGGCCTTTGCTCTGCTTCATTCTGTACTCCAAGGCAAAATTTGCCGGTTACTCCAGGTATTTCTTGATTTCCTACTTTTCATGTTTAAATGGTTTAGTATGTCTAAAACAGGGACCAAAAGGAATGAAAAGGGAATTTGATTTGAGTCTTCAACTATCATAAGAGGAAATCAAAACTTGACATAACATCAGTTCAGTTCAGTTCAGTTCAGCTCAGCCACTCAGTCATGTCTGACTCTTTGAGACCCCATGAGTCACAGCATGCCAGGCCTCCCTGTCCATCACCAACTCCTGGAGTTCACTCAAACTCACATCCATTGACTCGGTGATGCCATCCAGCCATCTCATCCTCTGTTGTGCCGTTTTCCTCCTACCCCCAATCCCTTCCAGCATCAGAGTCTTTTCCAATGAGTCAACTCTTCTCATGAGGTGGCCAAAGTACTGGAGTTTCAGTTTTAGCATCATTCCTTCCAAAGAAGACCCAGGACTGATCTCCTTTAGAATGGATTGGTTGGATCTCCTTGCAGTCCAAGGGATTCTCAAGAGTCTTCTCCAACACCACAGTTCAAAAGCATCAATTCTTCAGTGCTCAGCCTTCTTCACAGTCCAACTCTCACATCCCTACATGACCACTGGAAAAACCATAGCCTTGACTAGATGGACCTTAGTCAACAAAGTAATGTCTCTGCTTTTTAATATGCTATCTAGGTTGGTCATAACTTTCCTTCCAATAAAATAATAAAGAAAAATTAAGAATGATGCAAAAATAAAAACAGATGTTTTTGTTTTTATTAAGCTGTAACAAAGATGGAGGAGAATCAACATAGANCTTGACTAGATGGACCTTAGTCAACAAAGTAATGTCTCTGCTTTTTAATATGCTATCTAGGTTGGTCATAACTTTCCTTCCAATAAAATAATAAAGAAAAATTAAGAATGATGCAAAAATAAAAACAGATGTTTTTGTTTTTATTAAGCTGTAACAAAGATGGAGGAGAATCAACATAGACCTATACTTTCCATTAAACATCTTTCTAGGTCTTTAAAATTTTTTAATCTTATATGCACATAACTTTGTATATGAGGAGAAACCTGTTAAATAAAAGAGTATTTCTGAGGCATGTGGTAATGTGACAAAGTAAAACAATAGTAGAACTCTACAAAGGGCATCCGGTCCCATCACTTCATGGGATATAGATGGGGAAACAGTGGAAACAGTGTCAGACTTTATTTTTGGGAGGCTCCAAAATCACTGCAGATGGTGACTGCAGCCATGAAATTAAAAGACACTTACTCCTTGGAAGAAAAGTTACGACCNGGTTGCAAAGAGTTGGACATGACTGAGTGACTAACACTTTCATTTTCTTTTCTTCCTAAAATGTTTTCTAAGGTTTCAATTTGTGTTGAAAATAATAGTGGTTCAAATGATAAATGGTAGGAAATAAGTATACCAACTTAAAAATAGCTATTTGTTAAAATCAAGGGTGTTTTTTTTTTTTTTTCTAATTTTCAAGGTTGTCAGATCAAAATTTAGAAGTTATTTTTCCTATAAAGGTTACAATAGTCTACTTCTTTCTTTGGCCTTTCATTCTAATCAGTCAGAATGGTTCTTGTCCTCAGGAATTCCTTTATTCCACACAGCACAAGAATATTCAATATAATAGCCCCTCCGCAGTCTTGCCCTTTCTAATGGAACAATTTACTCAAAGAAAACACCATCTGGGAAAGACACAGCCAAACTCCCAGGTTATTCCAATTAATATTCTGTATGAGAAAATACTTCCTGTCTTTTGCAGGTTTGTGAATAAGTAGACAGCAAGGAAACAAAACTTGGTGTCCAGAGTATGAATAATTAGCTAAATATGCTCACAGAAAAGTATTGGCAGGTCAAAGGTTATAAGAGCCCTCAGGTATGAATTTGCACGTGTTCACATGTTAGCAATAAACATAATTATACGCTATACGATGGAAAAAAAAACCCCTCTGTTTTAGAAACTATTTTCTGAAATTGAGTTTAGTAGTCTTTACAATAAAAGGGCCCAGATTTGAAGTTTTGTAAATGAAATTTTAAAATTTAAGGTTCTCCTAAAAGTCTCTTTACCCTTCTATTCTTCTTCCTATCTCTTCCCTTTCATTATTTTATTGCTTCATTTCTTTCTTATTCATTCCTCCTCTTTTTATTCTCTTTTGTGTCTTTATTTTCTCTTTTCTTACCCTCATTTCTTTCTCCCTTTTCCTGTCTTTCTTATCTCAAAACTATGTTTTCAAGCATGGCAGTAATATAAATATCTCTCCTGAGAAAAGAGGAGTGTGCAAATATGACTTTCAGATACAAAGACTGTAGAACAAAAAGCTTTCACACACCCACTCTATTCACTTACCGGTGTCACTAAGCAGCTAAAACTTTCGTTGTTTTTCTGGCAGAAATTTATGTATATATATATATATGTGCACACACTAACATTCTACTTTTGCCAGCAAACAAACTGTATCACTAATTGTGTTGTCTTAAGCACTAATCAATCTCACTCTGATTTTCAGGCATAGGCTAGAACTGTCCCTTTTGAAGTTTGCTGTGCCCAAATGACTTGCTTCAGTCTACAAAATGTGAGTATAAAGTGATATGTGTCACTTTTGAACAAAAGCTTGAAAACGCAGGACTGATTTGTCCCATTCTGATCTCCTCCCTGCTGTGATGATCCGAGAATCATGTTTCCAGATGGAGCAGCTGTCAGTCTGGGAGTCTGACCTCCTACAATGAGCACAAACCTTCTTGTTAACCTGAAATAGACATGGAGTGAAGATGGAGAAATAAAATTTTGTTATGTTAAGCCTCTGAGATTTTCGAGTTTTCTAACTGTTAGTACAAACCAGGTCTATTTTTATAGATATTTCTGAAACTAAAAATTCATCTACATTGGGAAACCCTAGAGATGTTCTAGAAGGAATAATTCTAAGTAACATATACCAATATTAGATATGACCAATAACCAAACTGAGAAGATTCAAAAGTACCATCTATTTGAAAACAATCTTTCCTGCTTGAATTGTTTTCTATTGTTCCTGTTATCTTCTATACAAGTTATTTATTTAATAGACAGTTCCATTATTTCTTGTGAAACTAAGACAATCTCTTAAACATTTTGATTTTTATTCTAAATATCAAAAGATAATCATTGAATGGCAATGGAATTTTGAAATTTTATAATGAATAATTTATACTAAAGGTTTTATTTTTGAAGTTTGATGAATACAAACCTCAGTACCAATCAAAAAATACTTCAAAGAAGAAAGCATTTGCAGAAATTGGAAACGAGCCACTTTTTTCCAAAGGAAAAGTAAACAGGAAGTCTTTTAAAATGTTTAGTGAAATAATTTTAATGCATGTTCTTCTTACCAAATAACTTTGAAGGATTTAGTTTATGTGAATATATTGAAAATGATTCATTTTCATCATTTAAATGAAAATAAATGGCATTCCTTTTCACAAAATTCATTGACCATTTGTGTTGGTAAATTGTTTATAAAAACTCTCCTAATCATTTCACTTTACAACTGCTAAGAACAACAGGTTATCTCTGAGGAAAATTTTACATCATAATGTACTTTTAAATTAATATACTTTATCTTTTAGAAGATTTTCAGGTTTAAAGAAAAGTTAAGCATCCAAGTACAATGAATTCCCATCAATTCAGTTCAGTCCCTCAGTCATGTCTGACTCTTTGCAACCCCATGGACTGTAGCACACCAGGTTTCCCTGTCCATCACCATCTCCTGGAGCTTTCTCAATCTCACATCCATCAAGTCACTGATGTCATTCAGCCATCTCATCCTCTGTTGTCCCCTTTTCCTTCTGCCTTCAGTCTTTCCCAGCATCAGGGTCTTTTCCAATGAGTCAGTTTTTCACATCAGGTGGCCAAAGTATTGGAGCTTCAGCTTCAGCATCAGTCCTTCCAATGAATATTGAGGACTGATTTCCTTTAGGATTGACTGGTTTGATCTCCTTGCAATCCACAGTTCAAAAGCATCGATTCTTTGGCACTTGGCTTTCTTTATGGTCCAACTCTCACATCCATATAGGACAACTAGAAAAACCCGACTGGAAGGATCTTTGTCACAAAGTAATGTCTCTGCTTTTTAATATGCTGTTTAGGTTTGTCATAGCTTTTCTTTCAAGGAGGAAATTGTCTTTTAAGTTCATGACAGCAGTTATCATATATGTGATTTTGGAGCCTAAGAAAATAAATGAGTTCCCATACACCCACTCTATCCCCACATGCATACAGTTTTCCCTGTTATCAGCATCTGGCACTTGTTACAATTGATGAGCCAATACTGATGCATTATTATTAATGAAAATCCATAATTTATATTAAAATTCACTCTTTGAATTGTACCATCTCTGGATTTTGACAAATGGATATATTATTGCATTGGACATAATATACATCCACCATTAACCTATCATACAGAATAATTCACTGCCCTAAAACTATTTATGCTAAATTTATTCATCCTCCCTCCATGCAAACCCTTAGCAACTGCTGAACATTTTACTGTCTCCATACTCTTGTCTTTTCCAGAATGAACATTTTACTGTCTCCATACTCTTGTCTTTTCCAGAATGTCATATAATTAGAGTAATATAGTATATAACCCTTCTCAGTTTGGCTTCTTGCACTTAGTAATACAAGCACGCCTTGCTTTATTATGTTTTGCAGATGTTGTATGTTTTAAAAAATTGAAGGTTTGTGGCAACCCTGCATGAAGCAAATTTATTGGCACCATTCTTACAACAGCATTTTCTCACATCATGTCTCTGTGTGACACAGAGACACAAGAATAATTCTTGCAATATTTCAAATTTTTCATTATTATTGTATATATATTTATGAAGATCTTTGATCTTTGATGTTATTATTGTCATTGTTTTGGGACATCACAAACTGTTCTAAGAATGCTAATAAATCATTTCTTCATTGTAAGGATACTTATATTTATCTGTTGAAGATATTTTAAATACTATTCTAGTCTGATGATTAGTTATATTTAATAAAGTACAAATCAATCTGGGTAGCCATAGAAATTTAAAAAAAATGATGTAAATATCTCTGGAATACACTATGTGAGCAATTTATAGAATGGAAAAAACATTTTCAAGACATGTATTTCAAAGAGAAATCAATATCCAAGATACTTTAGAAACTCATGCAACTCAATAGAAAAAAATTATTAAAGTATAGGTGGTGAATCTGAATAGACATTCTTCCAAAGAAGAAATTCAGTGAAAGTGAAGATGGACAGTATTTTCCATGTAGAGAATATGTGTCACCACTTTCAACCTTAAATTTTACCCTTTATTTACATGGAGTTCCAAGTAAAAATGCTGCTGCTGCTAAGTCTCTTCCGTCGTGTCCGACTCTGTGCGACCCCATAGATGGCAGCCCATCAGGCTCCCCCATCCCTGGAATTCTCCAGGCAAGAACACTAGAGTGGGTTGCCATTTCTTTCTCCAATGCCTGCTAACACTAATCAAATAAAAGCTAGAGTAGCTATACTAATTTCAGACAGAGCTGACTTTAAGACAAGGAAATTATCATTATAAAGAGCGGTAATACATAATGATAAAAGGAGTCATTTCTCCAGAAAAACTTGACAATTTTCAATGTGAATGTGCTTAATAAGAAAGCATCAAAATATATGAGGCAAAAACTGAATTTCAAGGAGAAACAAGAAAATCCACTATTACACTTGGAGATTTCAACACCCTCAATCAGTAATTGATGGATCCAGAAGACAAACTATCAGTTCCCTGATAGTACAGTTGGTAAAGAATCCACCTGCAATGCAAGAGACCCTGGTTCGATTCCTGGGTGGGGAGTACCCACTGGAGAAGGAATAGGCTACCCACTCCAGTATTCTTGGGCTTCCTTTGTGGCTCAGCTGGTGAAGAATCCACCTGCCATGTGGGAGACCTGGGTTCAGTGATTGGATTGGGAAGATACCCTGGAGAAAGGAAAGGCTACCCACTCCAGTATTCTGGCCTGGAGAATCCAAGGACTATACAGTCCATGGCTGCAAAGAGTCGGACATGACTGAGCGACTTTCACTTTCAAGGATACAGCTGAACTAAACAGCACCAACATTCAAGCAGATCTAACTGACCTTATAGAATCCTTCATCCAACGACAGAATACACATTCCTCTCAGTCTCACACAGAACATTCCCCAAAACAGAACCCTGAACAGATCACACAAAGCATACTATCAGACCACAAATGAATTAAACTAGAGACCAATAATGTAAACATAGCTGGAAAACCCCACAATACACATGGGTCAAAAAAAAATCCCAACAGAAAATTTTAAGTATTTTGAACTAAATGAAAATGAGAAAAACAACTTATGAAAACATGTGAAATTCAGTGACAGCAATGATTAGAAAACAATTTATAGAACTGGGTGCACATATTAGGAAAGAGATCTAAAACTAGAAAAATAATTTAACCTAAAGAAGCAGAATAAAATTACAGCAGAAACCTTAATAACACTGAACACAAGAAAACAGGATATCAAAACAATAGGGAAAAAAAAAAAACACACACACAAAGCTGGTCCTTTAAAAGACCAAGTAAAGGTCCAAGTAAAACTATGTACACTATATTATTTTATGTTTCTATGGTTTTTTGTATTGTTCCTTTTGCTCAAATTGCTTCTTTTAAAATGAATGTTTATTAATTAACTAATCTTAAGAAATGTACTGGGGCTTCCCTGATGGCTCAGAGGTTAAAGCGTCTGCCTCCAATGCAGGAGACCTGGGTTCCATCCCTGAGTCAGGAAGATCCCCTGGAGAAGAAAATGGCAACCCACTCCAGTTTTCTTGCCTGGAGAATCCCATGGACGGAGGAGCCTGGTAAATACTTGAGCAAGAAATGAGCAAAAGCTTCTCCCTTAACATTTATTCCAATTAACTTTATTAACCTATTTCACACTCTTTAAATTTTGATTTAATGTCATTTCATCTAGGAATTCTATTGGAATCAAGAGATTTCGCCATGTGTGTTTACTTTCAGTGCCCATATATTCATATTTACACTTACCATTTTCTTCTTCTTAAACAACAACAATCAAAGCAAGTTCATTAATTTCTCCTACCCTCAAACCCTCTTATCTCTGGCAACAGTAGATACTCATAAAATTCAACTGACAGTCACTATAACATTTGAAATGAAACTTGCTTGACTAATACACAAATTGTGCTTAAAATTTTCAACGATATTTTTTGCACTCAAGCTAAGGGAATTTCACTCCATCAAATTTTCTGAGGAAATTTAATCAAATCTCTCTATGCTACCTGATTGCCTTATGACTAGACTGATAGGTGTGCTGAATAATGTTCAGTGACCTTTATAGGATTTATATAAATTAAAATCTCAGAAGGAAACACAGAGTTAATCTAGGGCAATAAATTCCAAAAGTAGTTTCACAGTTTAGTTTTTATACCATGCAGGGCCCTGTGGGGGCTCCTGGGAGTAAAGCCTTTCTGTGTTCCCCATTTTTATTTTTTTTTTGTCTTTTTCTTTCGTTAATATAAATTTATTTATTTTAATTGGAGGTTAATTTACAGTATTGTATTGGTTTTTCCATACATCAACATGAATCTGCCACAGGTATGGAAGCAACCCCACATTCTTGATTATAGGACAGCCTTCATTCAACCTCCATGACCTTCCCTGAGTTCCAATGGGCAGTTTCAAGCAGTTGTTAATTAGGGAAGGGAGGGGACGTGAGACCAGGGAGAAACAACAGTCAAGAGCAACCTTGGGGCAAGATCCAGTTTCCCTATCAAGGGATACACACACAATATCTTTGAGCTATTTGGCAGAGACTGAAACCCCCTCCAGGTAGGACAAGTTAACAATTAATGATGGTATGTGGCCCACTAACATGTAGACCCCAGACCCTTTGGGCCTGAAAGCTGATTATGTTGACTTCTCCTTACTTCACCACCAACCCATTAGAAGAATGTCCATGAGCTGATCACACCCTCTTTGAATAATTACTACAAAACATCTCACTATCTTCTCCAAGTTGGGACACATGGTTTTCAGGGCCTTAGTCCAACATGCCCCCCTTTGCCTGGCAAAGCAATAAAGCTATCCTTTTCTACTTTGCCCAAAACTCTGTCTCTGAGATTCAATTCGACACCAGTGTACAGAGAAGCTGAGCTTTCAGCATGAGTCACCTGTAAGAAGCTAGAACTGCTACTATTTTCATGTTTATACAGAAACTTTTCTGTATGATTCTTACACATTCATTTTATACTGAAAATTTTCATTTAGTTGCATTTTCCATGACACAAATTCTTATCAAACTGTAGCACTAAATCACTTAATATTACAATAGAAAATTATATAGCACAAAAATTTTTCCTGAAAGTTAAATAGATATTATTATAATTTCCTAGAATAATGTATAGAAATTATGATTACTTTCCTAACACAATTATTTTATTCAGCTTTCAAGTACCTTACTTCTATAGAGGAAACCTGAAATAGCCAAACTGTCAACAGTTACAAAAATAAAAATTCAATTATTATCAGATATTTTTAATACCAACATTTTTATAAACAAACTGAAAACATATACACATTCACAAGCAAAACTATATACACATGTAGAAAAACATTACTCATGAAATTAATAAGAAATTATAGCAAAATATTGCAAGATACATGTTTCCTATATGTGAACAATGAACAAGTGGAATTTGAAATTAAAAACACAATGCCGTTTACATTATAATCCCCAAAATGAAGTATTTAGTTATAAATCTAACAAAATATCTGCAAGATCTATGTGGGGGTCAGACTACAAAACTCTAATGAACACAATCAGTTCAGTCGTTCAGTCATGTCCGACTCTTTGCGATCCCATGAATTGCAGCACGCCAGGCCTCCCTGTCCATCACCAGCTCCCGGAGTTCACTCAAACTCATGTCCATTGAGTCAGTGATGCCATCCAGCCATCTCATCCTCTGTCGTCCCCTTCTCCTCCTGCCCACAATCCCTCCCAGCATCAGAGTCTTTTCCAATGAGTCAACTCTTCCCATGAGGTGGCCAAAGTACTGGAGTTTCAGCTTTAGCATCATTCCTTCCAAAGAACACCCAGGACTGATCTCTTTTAGAATGGACTGGTTCGATCACACAATCAAAGAACAAGTAAATAAGTGGAGAGATATTCCATGCTTCTAGATAGGAAGACTTGATATTATCAAAATGTCTGTTCTTCTCAACCTATGCTATGGATTCAATGCAATCTCAACCAGAATACCAACAAATTATTTTGTGAATGTCCACAAATTGACTGCAAACTACATATGAAGAGATGAAGGATCTAAAATAATTAACATAATCAGTAAAGAAAAGAACAAAGTTGTAGACTGACCTTACCCCACTTCAAGACTTACTGTAAAGCTCATTAGCTAAAGCTAATAATCAGAACAGTGTTGAGGAAGAGACAAATAGAATAGAAAGTCAAGAAATAGGCTCACATAGATATAGTCACCTGATTTTTGACAAAGGAACAAGGGCATTACAATGCAACATAGTCTTTTCAACAAATAATGCTGGAATAACTGGACATGCAAAAAAGTTAATCTAGACTTAGACCTTATACTCTTGATAAATATCAGTTCAAAATGGATCAGAAACCTAATGTAAAACACAAAAGTTCTCAGAAAACAACACAGGAGAAAATATAGATGAACTTGGGTATTGCCATGACTTTTTAGATACAATACCAAAGGCATGATGCATAGAGGAAACGTTTGATAAGCCGGACTTCTTTAACATTAAATCCTTTGGGTCTGCAAAAGATAATGTAAAGAGACTAAGAAGACAATCCAGAGTGAGAGAAAATATTTGCAAGACATGTCTTATAAAGTACTGCTATCCAAATACACACAAATCTCTTAAAACTCAACAAGAACAAAAACAACTTGATTGAAAAATAGATCAAATATTAACAGACACCTCATCAAAGAAGTCATATAAATGAAAAATGATCATGGGAAAAGATGCTCTACATCCTTTCAAATACAAATTAATTGAAAATTAAAATGAGATTTTAAAAATGCAAATTAAAATGGGATTTTACTATACACTAATTCAGTTCAGTTCAGTTCAGGTCAGTCGCTCAGTCGTGTCTGACTCTTTGGGATTCCATGAATCGCAGCATATCAGGCCTCCCTGTCCATCACCAACTCCCGGAGTTCACTCAGACTCATGTCGATCGAGTCAGTGATGCCATCCAGCCATCTCATCCTCTGTTATCCCCTTCTCCTCCTGGCCCCAATTCCTCCCAGCATCAGAGTCTTTTCCAATGAGTCAACTCTTCTCATGAGATGGCCAAAGTACTGAAGTTTCAGCTTTCGCATCATTCCTTCCAAAGAAATCCCAGGGCCGATCTCCTTCAGAATGGACTGGTTGGATCTCCTTGCAGTCCAAGGGACTCTCAAGAGTCTTCTCCAACACCACACTTCAAAAGTATCAATTCTTCCGTGCTCAGCCTTCTTCACAGTCCAACTCTCACATCCATACATGACCACAGGAAAAACCATAGCCTTAACTAGATGGACCTTAGTCGGCAAAGTAATTAGAGTAGACAAAACTCAGAACACAGAGAACACAAAATGCTAAAAAAGATGTGCAGCAACAGGAATTCTCATTCATTGCTAGTGGGGATGAAAAATATTACAGATATTTTGGAAGACAGTTTGGCAGTTTCTTATGAAACTAAATGTATTCTTTTCATATGATCCAATGATTGTTCTCCTTCATACTTACCTAAAGGAGTTGAAAACTTGTCTGCACAAAAACCTGAACACAAATATCTATAGTAGGGACTTCCCTGGTGTCTCAGTGGCAAAAACTCCACAGTCCCTATGCAGAGACCCCAGGTTCAATCCTGGGTTAGGGAACTAGATCCCACATGTTGCAACTGAAAAATTCCACATTCCACAAAGAAGGTTAAAGATTCTTTGGGCCACAATTAAAACCTAAATAAATAAACCTAAATAAATAAATAAATAAAATTTTTAAATATCTATAGTAAATAAATAAACCATGATACATAGAAACAATGGGACAAAAGGAATAGAGCTTTCAAGCCACAAAAAGATATGGAGGGAACAAAATGTATATTAATTTAATAACTGAAAGAAGTCTATCTGAAAAGGCTAAATACTGTATGATTCCAAGTATATGACATTCTGAAAAGAGTAAAACTATGGAGAAAATAAAAATGTCAGTGGTGCGTCAAAGATGGCCTGGGGAAAAAAGAAGCAAAACATGGAGGCTTTTTCAGTCAGTTCAGTTCAGTCACTCATTCCTGTTCGACTCTGTGACCCCATGGACTGCAGCATACCAGGCTTCCCAGTCCTTCACCAACTCCGGGAGCTTGCTCAAACTCATGTCCATTGGGTTGGTGATGTCATCCAATCATCTCATCCTCTGCAGTCCCCTTCTCCTCCCATCTTCAATCTTTCCCAGCATCAGGGTTTTTTTCCAATGAATCAGTTCTTTGAATCCGGTAGCCAAAGTATTGGAGCTTCAGCTTCAGCATCAATTCTTCCAATGAATATTCAAGACTGATTTCCCTTAGGATCGACTGGTTGGATCTCCTTGCAGTCCAAGGGACTCTCAAATCTTCTCCACACTACAGTTCAAAAGCATTAATTCTTGAGTGCTCAGATTTCTTTATAGTCCAAATCTCATATCCATACATGACTACTGGAAAAACCATAGCTTTGACTGGACGGACCTTTGTCAGCAATGTCTCTGTTTTTTAATATGTTGTCTAGGTTTGTCATAGCTTTCTTCCAAGGAAGAAGTGTCTTTTAATTTCATGACTGCAGTCACCATCTGCAGTGATTTTGGAGCCAAGAAAATAAAATTCTGTCATTGTTTCCATTGTTTTTCTATCTATCTGCTCTGGAGGCTTTTTAGGACATTGAAAATACTCGATAATATTATAAGGATATGTATGATATTATACACGTGCCCAGACTCATAGACTATATAGCACCAAATTGAACCCTAAGATAAACTATGAATTTTGTGTGATTATGAATCAATGTAGGTTCTTCTTTGGTAAAACTCTACGAGTAATAAAGAGAATAGAGAAAATTATGCATGTGTTAGGGCAAGGAATATATTGGAAATCTCTGTACCTTTCTCTAAATTTTGCTGTAAATCTAAAGTTGCTCTTGAAAAATTAAAGACTTAAACATATACACACATATTAGAACTTGAACCCACTGATCAAATCTCAAATATTTTTAGTTATACCTAATTTTAAATTATACCTTCGTGAAATCTACATGGTTCATTTTAATTTTCACTGGAAAAGATAGGTACCTTTCCCAATCAATTTGATAATATTAAAGGACATTAAAATGATGTTCTGTACTACTGTATGAAATGATTTCTTTTCCTTCTCCTACTATTATAGATATGACTTGAATTACACATTAGTATGTAAAATGAGTTTTGGTCTCAGGTATCATATAAGTCAGATCAATTGAATATTCCACCATTTTAGCGATTATAAACTAGGTTTAATATTATAAGTTGCTAAAGGAATGTTCTAAGAAAATACAGCATTATAAGGACTTCCCTGGTGGTCCAGTGGTTAAGACTTCACCTTCCAATGAAGGGAATACAGGTTCAATCTCTGGTTGGGCAACTAAGATTCCATAAGCCTCATGTCAAAAAACAAACAAAATAAGCAGTATTGTAACAAATTCAACAAAGACTTTAAAAATAGTCTGCATCAAAAAAATTTAAGAAAACAAAAGAGAAAATACTCTTAATTTTTAACTATTTTAATGTTAATCTTCACAAAAGCAGTACATTGTAATGAATAAGTTCCTAAATTCCCAGCCTAACGTGTGTGTCTGGTTTTGTTTCTGTGACTCTGCTTACCTCTGTTACTGATTGTAATTATACTTTTTAGCCTTGCAACTGCTATGCAATTAGATTAATCAAATTAGTTTTTACTTACAATGTTCCCCCCCACACACACACACACACAACTTTTGTGTTTTATCTTCACTTTTTCCAATTTGTTATAAGGTGACAAAGTACTTTCAGGTCCTGAAATAATTTATGCTAGACAGATAATTCAAGTTGATCTAAAATAGTTCACATAAAACATACTAAGATCATCTACCTCCAGACCAAGTTTTAAATGAAGGTTTCACTATAATACACACATATAAAATAGAATATAGGATGTAAAATTCTATAAAGTATGAAGAAGTAGTCACCTAAAATGAGACATGATATGCATCAAGTTTAATCCCATTAAGTAGGAAATGCTCCACTTTTCCATAAGAAAGTATTTCAGGTAATACAAAATTACTTTTAGAAACCTTATTTTTCTATAAATATGATGCATTTTATAATAGAGCCCATATGCATCTCTATTCAAATTACCAAAAAAAGTCCTTAAATTTTTGCCAAAGAATAATTTTCATCACTAAAATGGGTTTTATAGTGTAATTTAAATCTTTGGTGGCTTGCCTGGAAATGTGCATGTTTCACGAATATTACAAATTAGTGAAGATGTTGATTGCTGATGTTGTATCATCTCCAGCCACTCACTATTAAACAGAAAAAGAACAGTCTACTCAATGTTGCATTCACCTTTCAAATGGTGATTCAAATTCCTCACATTTTTATGGGGAAAAAAAGACCATAGTTTGGTTCATAGGGTATTGCAATATATTGCTAAATTACTGTGATATTTACTTGAATTTGCTTGAATATTAGCAAATAAAGATTAGTGAATTGCAATGACCTTTTGAAAAGATAACTTCCCTGGTGGTTCAGATGGTAAAGCATCAGCCTGCAATGCTGGAGGCTTGGTTTCCATCCCTTGGATTGAGAAAATCCCCTGGAGAAGGAAATGGCAACCCAGCCCAGCATTCTTGCCTGGAGAATTCCATGGACAGAAGAGCCTGGAGGGCTGCAGCTCACAGGGTCATGAAGAGTTGGACACAACTTAGCTACTAACACTTTCAACACTGTGAAAAGATAACAGTATAGGTGTATAATCTTGATCTTCTGGAGCAAAAAGGTTTCCTTTGCTGTTTACATTTATTGGCTTACTGTCAATTCTATTGTATCTATATTTATCATAGTCTTGTATTTTGCAAAAAATTTAGGTGATGGTTTGTTAAATTAAACTAAATAAAACTGAAGTCTCTCAGCTGTTAAATTTTTTCTTTATTTTCAGTATATAACATTTTATTGTCTGTTTAATAGCTTCTAATTCTGAATTTTCTCCTAATATAGGACTCAGCTCTTACCTGGTACACAAAGGGCCAGACTAGCTCCAGCACTGAAGAACTGTACAAGGAGTCAATTCCTATGGGGATTGCAATGAAAACTTCTATTAATAATTGGAATCCCAGGCAGATGGGGGAGGGTGGAAAGAACAAATCCCCACAGAATTTCTCAGTGTCTACTTTTCAACTTTCCAAATTTCCCTAAGAAATACTCTGCTATGCTTCTGCTAGTTAACAGTGTTAGTCAAACAAACAGGGTAGAATAAGGTTTTTGAACGTTGTTAATGTCCTAAAGAGCAAGCGAGTAAAAATTAGAGGTGGTGTTATTTGAGAGTTTAAGTATTGTTTAAAAAAAAAAAAATCCTTAGGAGACAAAGATATTGGTGGGTTAACAATAGAAGCTAATTATGAGGAGACTACCAACAAATGAATAATCCTTGAAGAAAACTAGGAAAACCAGGGCAATGCTTCTTAATCTCCAGCTACAGAATACCTACATAGCTATGAAAAAAGTACTTGAAAATATTTAGTACCCTAGAGAAAACAAAAAATTGATTTATATAGATACATTACAATTCAGGCCAAAATGTCAACAAAGTTTTTTTATGTAAATTGACAAGAAGACTTCTATTTTTATATTGAAAAGCAAATCACAGAAAGAAACTATGGTATGCCTGACAAGAAGTAAAGTGAATAAGTATTGTCCTTTTAAAATGGGAGCTTAATTAAAAGTATATTATAGCTGTTATAATAAATCAACAGAAAAAAGAAATGAGTAGACCTATAAATCTGTAAAATTCTTATTTATGACAGAGTTTTCATAGCATTTCAGTATGGAAAATTAAGGAGTATCAACATCTGGTCCTGGGACAATCATTGTCAACTTGGAAAAAAAAATCAAACATAAAACACTAAAAACAATCCACATGGGTTAAAAAAAAAAAAAAAGTCAAGCCATGTGGCTTAAACACACACACAAACCTTTAGAAGACAATATAAAATAATGTTCTTTCTGATCTTTATAAACTTTAAATCTATGATAAATCTCATTGTTTTAAAATTAAGCTTTCTATTGATTGAAATATACACTAAAGAAAGCAAAATAAAACAGACTGAAAAGTGACTAACAAGACATGTAATTTAAAAGGAATTAATATCCATGATATATAAAGAACTCCCTGAAATCGGTAATAATTTTAAAAGGTAAACAACTTTGTAGGGGAAAAAAAAAGTAAAACAGAGTGAAAGTTAGTCACTCAGTCCTTTCAGACTCTTTGTGACCTCATGGATTGTAGCGCACGAGGCTCCTCTGTAACTGGAATTCTCCAGGCAAGAATACTGCAGTGGGTGGCCATTTCCTTCCCCAGGGGATCTTCCCTACCTAGGGATTGAACCCAGGTCTCCTGAGAAACAGGCAGACTCTTTACCTACTGAGCCACCAGGGCAGACCAATGTAGGAGACACAATTTCAATCCCTAATCCAGGAAGATTCCACATGCTGTAGAACAATGAAGACCATGTGCCACAGCTACTGAGCCTGTGCTCTAGAGCCCGGGAACAGTAACTACTGAGCCTATGCGTAGCAGCTACTGAAATCTGTGTGCCTAGGGTCCAAGCTCCACAAGAGAAGCCACCGCAATGAGACGTTCACAAAACACAACTAGAGAATAGACTCTGCTCACCACAACTAGAGAAAAAACTTGAATAGTAAAGAAGACCCAGCACAACCAAAAATAAATAAATAAATTTTAAAAACTGTTTGACATATCATCTATTGGTGAAATATGAAGTAACTTAATCTTTATATGTTGCTCACTTATCTAAATTTATAAATCATGTTGATAAACAATTAGCTTTTTCTATAATATTCAAGAAATTTCAGAGATTCCTCTATATTCTAGACACTTTTATTTGTGTACCAGGAATGCTCGAGAAGCATTAATTGTGATAGGAAATAAATCAACAGAAAAATGGATAAAGAAATCATGGAGAAGTCATATTATGCAACACTGAGTAGAAAATGGCAGCCCAGTCCAGTATTTTTGCCTGGAAAATTCCATGGACAGAGGAGCCTGGTGGGCTGCAGTCCATGGGGTCTCAAAGAGTTGGACATGACTGAGCACACACACATGAAACAGTAGCAAAATTGAAAGAATTATAGATATACCTGTTGCATCAGTTGAAGTCCAATCAAGAAGGAGAAATTACACAGTGTTTCAACTTTGAAAGTTAGAAGAATCATTTACTATATCAGGAAACTGGAAAAAAATTGGCTAGAAGTAAAATAAACTCTGAGAGATATAAAAATTGCAAATATTAGGAGAAGCCAGAAGTCCTAAGGCTGAGATTGGATGCCCTAAGGGAGACTTGTCTCTCTTTCTCTCTCTCTCTCATACACATACCACCTTGAAGTGAGAGCCAGACCTTTGGAGAGGGCATTGTTAATGTTCACTGAATGCAGAGAAGTGATTCCATCAGAAATATACCCTCTAGGGGCCTGGAAAAACCATTCATGGGGAGGAGTATCATCAGCAAAACCTCCAGAGTTGTGTGCTAAGGGAAGGTGATGGGTGCTAGGTGGTGCTGTGTGATGCCTGCTATAAGATTATGTACTAGAGAAGCTGTCTGCACTGCAGGAGCCCACTGAGCAGCTACTTGAAAATATCCCTTCCTTATGCAGTGTCCTTTTAGTGTCCTTTGAATAGTCACTGGAAGGACTGATGCTGAAGCTGCAATACTTTGGCCATCTGATGCAAAGAGCTAACTCATTGGAAAAAGCTCCGGGAAAGACCCATGCTGGGAAAGATCAAAGGCAAAAGAATAAGAGGGCGGCAGAGGATGAGATGTTTAGATAGCATCACTGACTCCACGGAATTGAACTTGAGCAAAGATCCCAAGCCAGGCTTCAGCAATATGTGAACCGTGAACTTCCTGATGTTCAAGCTGGTTTTAGAAAAGGCAGAGGAACCAGATCAAATTGCCAACATCCACTGGATCATGGAAAAAGCAAGAGAGTTCCAGAAAAACATCTATTTCTGCTTTATTGACTATGCCAAAGCCNAAAAAAAAAAAAAAAACTTATTTAAAAGGTCTAGATCCATTGTTGTTCATCTTCTGAAACAAACAAAAAAAGACAAGATAAAGGAGAAGCATCAAACAATTTCTTGACTATTTTTAGCATTATCACTCTTAAGCAGAGAGATGGCTACATGGAAGATGATAGTTTTTATCTTCTTTGTACCCTTTGTATGGTTACTAATATTTTGTTGGGTTTTTTGTATTGAATTTTAAAAATGTAAAGGCCCAAATCCAAGATACATTTAATAGAAAATCAATCTGATCAGTGGAGTATTTGTACTACATACATCACTCAAATATTTCAGTGCATAGAATAAGATGTATACTTAGAAATTTTTTACAAAGATAGCAAATAACCTTGATATCAAAATCTATAATAATAGTGATAATAGTAATATCACCCAAAACAATAGCTCTAACCAAAAGTAATCTATAATTGCTAATATCATTAAGTGAAAAGTTAACAGAAACCTTCATGAATGGATAGATGGATAGATCAAGTTGTCATAATTTGGAAGTACAGAATACCATATTTCAAAAAGTTTACCATAATGTAGAACCTAAATTCAATCAAGTCATTCCTTCACTCTGGTTTAAAGTAACTATAGGTAAAATAAACATATCAAAAGTCTCTGTGAAGGTGTAATTAGAAAAATCCTGAATGTGGGAAACTTCACAGGACAATGGATTTGTGTGTGTTTTTTTTTTTTAACTGTATGTTTAAGTAAGATGGCATAAGAGTCCTCAATATTAAAGGAGCTTTGAGAATACAGAAACAAAATTCAGTTTGTACCTTGATTGGATTCCAGTTTAAGTAAACCAATACAAAGGAAAAGATAAGAGATTGAAGAGTACAAACACAGACTGTATTATTGATGGTAATTATAATTGGATAATGGATAATCTAACTAATATTATAAAATTTTATTATAATACTGTTGTGATCTTCATCTTTTAGAAACACAATTTCAGAGTTTACAGTGAAATTGTTTAAGCTTGTGGTTCTAGTTATTCTAATTAATTACAGATAAAAGTTGATAAGCAACATGCTAAAAATTGTAGAATCTGGGTAATGAGTATATGGGGTTGCATTTCACTATCGTCTTTTGTTTCATGTATAGAATTCTCCAAAAAGAGTTAGTCACTAAGATCTTGAAACATTTCAGCAAGCAGGTGATGACAAATGGAAATGAATACTGTAACATCAAGTATTAATAATTGACAATGTGTAAAATACCAATAATATTCTGTTAAATAAAAAAAAAAACCCTAAGTGTCTGATCCATTGTTTAGGTGATGTATATGAACAGATCAACTCTTCTCAATGTAGTTTGTGCATTATTAGAAACCTAGGTATGTTGTAAACACTGACAAAGAGACATTTAATATATTCACAGAAGAAAAAAGAATTACAAGTTTTCCTCCTAATTTTCAGTTGCCACTTTACACCTGACATAAGAATCTTTCAGTTGCTGCAAATAGTATATAAAGGGGCAATGGAGCAGGAAATAATTTTTATCATGACCTTTCTCCACTAAGGTATTCTCTGATGACAATAGTGACATCAAAGAGTTGAACTATAAAGTTTCCTACAAAAAACAAAATCAGCAGCAACAATTTTTAAGCATTTCCATATACATTCTGGTATTTATAGATGTATGAATACATGACATTTGTATGCAAAATAAAGATATTATGTACAAAGCTTTATTTAAAATGAAATATTATACTTTCCATATTCATTCACATAAGTACATTCTTATTGTATACTTATATATGTGTGTATGTCTATGTTTCCACGTGTGACCATGGGCTTAAAGGAAAACATACTATAAGTTAAAGCTGGATTGTCTATATTAACATCAAGCAAAGCTGAATTTAAGCAAAGAAATATTATAATGCTAAATGTTTTGATTTATAGGAAGATTTGACAATGATAAATTTAAATACACTCTCTTCTTGCTTCCATTAATGTGTGCAGAAATCAAGCATGCATCCTATTTTGTTCCTTTGAAGATAATGTTTATTTCTTCCTCTTGCTGTTCAAATACTTTTGTTGTTAAGTTTCAGCAGTCTTACTCTAATATTACTTTTTGAGGTTATTTATTCTGTATATGTCATTGATTTTGGAAAATTCATGCTTACTATATGTTCAGATTTTTTTCTTGATTCTCAAATTTCTCTTTTTGAGCCCCAGTTTCATGTACATTATAGTTTTATATGGAATTGATAACATTTCTTTTATTTTTAATGTTTTCTTTCTTTAATTTAGATGGTGTGTGTGTGTGCGCGCTCAGTTGTATCTGACTCTTTACAATCCCATGGACTATGGCACTCCAGGCTCTGCTGTTTACGGGATTTCCCAGGCAAGACTAATGGGAAATGTTTGTCACATGTGTTAAGTGTTCACAGAGTCCATCTAGGTTATTTTCTCCCTTAGATACTGGATAGATTATAGTCACTTATAATTCCTTGTATTGTATGCCCAAAAGCCTGGGTTTGCGTTCTTATATATAAAATCAAGTCATTTCCTGAAACTACATTGCTCTATTTACTTGGCCTTGATTCTCCTTTACAATTGCTTACAGCATTAGATAATATATTTTTAAGCTTTCCCCCCTGCCAGTATTTCAGTATCTAGGCATCTGTACATTTTCATAGCACCTTTTTTTTTTCCAAATGGCATTATGTGTTTGCACATAAATTCCTCTCTTTTCCCTTGTCATGTCTGCTAATCTTTTTGCTGTTGTTGCTGCATTTGGCATTGCAAGTTCAATTTAACTTAGGAAAATCAAGCTGTCTATTCTACTTCATTCATCATCATCAACCAAAATCATTCTGGAATCAAAACTTGTTTTCTATTATCTTGTTATTTTTTTGGTGATGATATATGGAAGGGAAAGTAGACAGTGGCAGGGCATAGGATTGAACTGTAGTTTATAGCAAACATCTGCCTCTGCATCGTAACCTTGTGGGATTTGTGCAGACTCTTATCTATAGAAATCAAAATTCAGAGAGATGCTTTTTCTGCCAAACGTCGTTAGATGCAGAACTCACTGTGCAGGTCATCAACAGAAAATTCAAGTGTCAAGTACATATAGATTACTCATATGCAATTATAAGAAAAACTCACCAAGTAGGTTCTAAGTGCAATGAATAATTTAAATTGAATTTAGAAAATTCTATCTTTGGATTTTGAAGTAAGAGAAACAATTTAATAGATCATAGTATATTTTTGATAAATGTTTTTGAGGACAGTTAATAGAGGGATAGTTTAGTTGTGCTAGAAACTTGGAAGAGGTATAAACGGAGATCACTGTTTTAGTATAAACAGGCAAAGGGTATTCTTAATCATATTAAGATCTGATAGTTAATGCAAAGTAGATAGTATATTTTCATCTGCGATTATAAAAAGAATACATAGTAAGGTAATTTTCTTCTGTAGACTTGAAGGTTATAAATGGAAAATCACTCAGAATCACTATTATTTTATCAAGCAATCTAGCCTCCATATTAGCATTTAATAAACTTAACTGTTATGCATTATACCAGTCATATGAATGCTAGGTTTTAAAGCAAACATATAGTCTAAGTATTATGATTAATTCATTATCTGGTCAGGTTTATGAAAGTTATTGGACTTGGCTACTCATTTATTTAATTTTTTCAGGTTTCAAAGCTCTTTAAAATTAATCAACAAAACTGAGATACCTATATTTAGAAGGAATATATCAATTAAATGATTATAATTGTGAGCAAAAAATACATCATGAATTACATGAATTAGTATTTACCTCAGAAAGAATTTTTTATGATTTTACTTTTGATGACAGTTCATCCTTGTTATTGTTTTAACCACCAAGTTTTTCTGAATATTATCATTTTATTTTTACCATACACAGTCTACATGTAGGTAGCCTCTAATTTATGATTCTGCTATTTGGATAACAACTCAATTTAGATAAATCCTTTTTTTTCCACTATAAAGTCCAAATACTGGATATCTGAGGGCTCCTTAAAAATCCTATAGTACAACTTCTGACCTTATGCAGAAGAACTCTAAAACATTCCAGAGATGTGGTCAATCAATTTGGAACCTCTCATGAAGGAAAAAGCCATTTCATCATAAGCAATGTGTTCTGGCTGGGGAGTTCTTACTCATATTGAACCAAACTTCTACTACACATTCATCTAGATTTTTCTTTTGGAGCTAAACTTAGAAAAATCTAATCCTATAATCATTAAAACTCTTCACATATTTCGGAATAGCCATCATGTTCAAGAGCCTTTGTATATCAGATGAAAAATTCCTATTTCCTTCAACTGCTCTTGAAGGATAGGGTTTTCAGACCCCCTATATATCATGCATACCATTTCTATTATACTATAATTATGTTTCTTAATATATCTATTAAAATGTAATTTCCAGAAGTATGTACAATTTCCAAGTTGTGATTGGACCTATAACAAATCATTACCTTTTTTTTTTTCCAAAAAACAATAACATTTTCTTTAATTCAACCTCGGATTTTGATAACATTTTTGCCAAGTACATTACACTGCCTGCTCATGTTGAATGCTTACTTATAAAAGACACAGTTTACTTTATTCATTTATCTAATTTGATAAATATTTTAAAATATACACTATTTCAATTTCTGGTTAAAAGCTGTGTTAGGTGCTGGGAAGAAACAGACAAATAAGATCGGGATTTCAATACAGCTGGTGAAACTGATGAATTCATATAAAAGTTCAATAAAATGCAAACAGTATGTAATTGAATCACAGAGGAAGATTACTTAATACATACAGGAATCAGAGAAGGTTTCCTGAGAGGTACTACAGGAGCTACATCTTGGAAAATAAGGAGGAGGTAATTGAATCAGAAAACACAAAGAGGTGAAATAGCATCATTCTTTGGAAAAGTGACAGGATTTTTACAGTGTACTAGGAAGTCCAGCTAACTTAAAAGACAATGCTCAGACAATAAACTTTACAAAGTTCTAGATTAAGCTGTTCTTTCCCACACTTACCTTTGTTTAAAAAATGTTTAACACATCCCCACTTCACTTTTTGATGATAAAGGAAATTTCTTTCTAAAAGTGCACAGAAGAACTTAACCAACACAATATTCTAGAGTAATTAGCCTCCAATTAAAATAAACAAATTTAAATTTAAAAATATATAGTAGATTGGCTACAATTGTACCTTTTGTGTCCCTCCAGAAAACTACTCTAATGAAAGCAAAGAAATAAAAAGCCTATAAATCAAACCAATGAAGAGTATACATGCAAGAGTGTATGTAATTGTATTAGAGATTTCAATACAATTCTGGAGGATGAAAAGTAGAGAAAGAAATGATAGTTGAAAGAACTGGGTAAAAGTAAACAGAAGACCTACACAGAATTATTAATCAGAAGGTAATCAACTTGACTCTTCCGTCTTCCGCAAAAACAACTCTGAAGCTGCTGGATTCTTAGTATGATAAAGGTCAGAAAAAAAGATAAGAGTGGAAACAGAAGGATTAAGATCAAATCTATGTATGAAAGTTAGTGCAACTGCTTTTCCTCACTGTCAGGTTATACTCCCTTAGGCAGAAGTCCTGAATTTCTTTTCTAGATAAAAGGGGAAGAGGAAACACCTCTATTTTAGCATTTGGAAATCCTCCAAAGAAATATTCAAGACCTTACTCACATCAAAACATGTATATATATATATGTGAGACAGACAGAGAGACAGAGAGAGAAAAAACAGCCAAACAATCTTTGGTTCCTAAATTAGAACATAGCCAAAGACATTTAAGAAAAACATTTAATATGAAATAGCTATTGTGGTTGTTTAATCACTAAGTCCTATCTGACACTTTTGCAACCTCATGGACTATAGTCTGCCAGACTCCTCTGTCAAAGAGATTTCCCAAGAGAGAATACTGGAGTGGGCTGCCATTTCCTCATCCAGGGGATCTTCCCAGATCAGGGATCAAACCCACATCTTCTGCATTGCAGGTGGTCTCTTTACCACTGAGACACCAGGGAAGCCCAACATGAAATAGGAAAACCACCAATAAGCAAAGAAAATTGCATTTTTATAGGAGCAAGAAGCTATGTGTAATATTTAAAAAAAAAAAGAAAAGAAAAGAAAAGTATATCTCTGGATGTAGCCTAGAGAAAGATAATGCATCCAGAATGAAACAATCAGAAAACAAAAACTAGCTCTTGGAAATTTAATTTATGATTTCTAAACTGAAAAAGAAACTAAGTAAAAGATTTGGAATTATTTCAATGAAAGAAATTTTTTTTTTTAGAAATTAGAATAGAAAAAGTACAAAAATATGAAAGAATAGACACTAAAACAGGAAGTTAATCCAAGAAATCTAACATCAGAGCATTAGAAATTCCAATAAATGAAAATAGCCAGACATTTGAAAAAGGGTGATGATGCAGAACTGGGTCATAAATTCAGGAAGGACAGAAAGGTAAATGTGATTTCAGGAGAAACATAAAGCTGCACCATAAACATATCATCATATTATACCCTCTGATTCACTCTGAGACAACATTTATATGATCACAATTAGTTCATCACTGATCATTGATTTAACTGAAAATTGGTATATCAGTGCTTGTGAAGAATGAGGAGGGAGAGAAGAGTTGGTATAGTGGAAAACAACTGAGTGGAAGTCAAAAAACAATGTTCAAACATGCTGCTGCTGCTAAGTCACTTCAGTCCTGTCCGACTCTGTGCGAACTCATAGACGGCAGCCCACCAGGCTCCCCCGTCCCTGGGATTCTCCAGGCAAGAACACTGGAGTGGGTTGCCATTTCCTTCTCCAATGCATGAAAGTGAAAAGTGAAAGTGAAGTCGCTCAGTCGTGTCCGACTCTTCACGACCCCATGAACTGCAGCCTACTAGGCTCTTCGGACCATGGAATTTTCCAGGCAAGAGTACTGGAATGGGATGCCATTGCCTTCTCCAGTTCAAACATGACAGACCAAGATTTAGCAGTAAAAGCCTATGTTTGCAACAAGTAATGGTGACTCCTGAATATTTCTGCTAAGGGAGCTGGGACACAGTCATCAGGAAAATTCAGTGCAATGTCCCTCTTTCTGAAATTTCCCCAGTGGTTCAATGGTTGAAAATCTGCCTACCAGTGAAGGGGACATGAGTTCAATCCCTGGTCTGGGAATTGAGATCCCACATGCCAAGGAGCTACTCAGCCTATGTGCCATAACTAGAGAGCCCATGTGCCACAACAAAGACCCAGCATAGCGAAATAAGAAAATACATGTTTTAAGAAAAAATAGTCCTTCTTTCATTTTGATTGGTTTTCAGCGTTATCTCCTACATTGTCTTCAACTCAGCAGCAGTTCTGTGTTGCCTTATTCTTGTTCAGAAAAAAAAAAAAAAAAAAAAAANAAACAATCAGAAAACAAAAACTAGCTCTTGGAAATTTAATTTATGATTTCTAAACTGAAAAAGAAACTAAGTAAAAGATTTGGAATTATTTCAATGAAAGAAATTTTTTTTTTTAGAAATTAGAATAGAAAAAGTACAAAAATATGAAAGAATAGACACTAAAACAGGAAGTTAATCCAAGAAATCTAACATCAGAGCATTAGAAATTCCAATAAATGAAAATAGCCAGACATTTGAAAAAGGGTGATGATGCAGAACTGGGTCATAAATTCAGGAAGGACAGAAAGGTAAATGTGATTTCAGGAGAAACATAAAGCTGCACCATAAACATATCATCATATTATACCCTCTGATTCACTCTGAGACAACATTTATATGATCACAATTAGTTCATCACTGATCATTGATTTAACTGAAAATTGGTATATCAGTGCTTGTGAAGAATGAGGAGGGAGAGAAGAGTTGGTATAGTGGAAAACAACTGAGTGGAAGTCAAAAAACAATGTTCAAACATGCTGCTGCTGCTAAGTCACTTCAGTCCTGTCCGACTCTGTGCGAACTCATAGACGGCAGCCCACCAGGCTCCCCCGTCCCTGGGATTCTCCAGGCAAGAACACTGGAGTGGGTTGCCATTTCCTTCTCCAATGCATGAAAGTGAAAAGTGAAAGTGAAGTCGCTCAGTCGTGTCCGACTCTTCACGACCCCATGAACTGCAGCCTACTAGGCTCTTCGGACCATGGAATTTTCCAGGCAAGAGTACTGGAATGGGATGCCATTGCCTTCTCCAGTTCAAACATGACAGACCAAGATTTAGCAGTAAAAGCCTATGTTTGCAACAAGTAATGGTGACTCCTGAATATTTCTGCTAAGGGAGCTGGGACACAGTCATCAGGAAAATTCAGTGCAATGTCCCTCTTTCTGAAATTTCCCCAGTGGTTCAATGGTTGAAAATCTGCCTACCAGTGAAGGGGACATGAGTTCAATCCCTGGTCTGGGAATTGAGATCCCACATGCCAAGGAGCTACTCAGCCTATGTGCCATAACTAGAGAGCCCATGTGCCACAACAAAGACCCAGCATAGCGAAATAAGAAAATACATGTTTTAAGAAAAAATAGTCCTTCTTTCATTTTGATTGGTTTTCAGCGTTATCTCCTACATTGTCTTCAACTCAGCAGCAGTTCTGTGTTGCCTTATTCTTGTTCAGAAAAAAAAAAAAAAAAAAAAAACAGTGGATACAAGGGAGAGAATTCAAGTTAAGAGAAAGTGGATAGGAAAATTCCAAGGTTAACTTGTTTATCAGCAAAATGCAAGCTTCCAACATGTAATAAATTTTAATATAGCCACCTGGACTTGAATTCAACTGTATATTGGCTTCCATGCTTTTGGCATTCTAGTCTATCATTGTCCATATGACGTCAATTATGATGCTCTGGAGGCTGTCATTTTCCATCAAGTCAGAAAAGAGAGCATATGTCTTCTCTATTACTATTCCTGAAATGAAATTATTTTATAACCAGATCACTTGAGAAACAAAAAATACAATTTTGCAACTTGATGGATTTTCACTACTTTCATTTTGTTAGATGTTTGAGGTTTTTTTTTAACCAACAATGTAAGCAATTATGATATTTTGTCCACATATTTTATCTTCCTTTAGGTGATACTTCAGGTCAGTTTAAATACACACACACACACACACACACACACACACACACACACACACACACTTCACAATGGTCTCTATTGACTTCAGCAAATCGCACTGTCTACAGATGCTCCCTGTGAGATAGAAAAGAAAGAAGCTTGTTCATAGATTCCCTGTAGCACATCACTACCATTGATCCATGGTTTTAAGGGCTTTAGCCACTAATTTCCTCCCACCGATGGAGAGACCCATTGCTCACTGTGTTTAGACTCTTTTGGCTGCCCACTGTGACTTCAGTTCTTAATCTTCCTGAAAGTGTCAAAAATCACGCTGCTATTTGGAGGGAGAGCGATTTCTTTATATATATATATACACACACATGTTACTGAGAGTGATGCTTTTCTTAGTATTAAGAGGCCCACAATAATGGAGAGAGCTCTGAAATATGTCTATTCTGTTCACTGTTGAGTAAATAATCACAATGGTTCATCTACGTATGTCAGAGAATGTTTTAGCTATGCATTTTTACTCAAGCATCGGTAGTATTTTTAGAAAAACTGCATGATGAGTCTGTTGCCAAGGTCTAAATACAGGTGAAAAATGTTAGTGTAATCAACAAAAGAAATCACTTTGATATTAGCAACATGCAACTTTTAAAGCTCTAGGTAACTACTGTTCTGTATTGCTCACACAAAGTGAGTAACACACAGTTTTTCTCAGTAATGATATATTTGATTTTAAACAAGTAGACCAAGTGCATTAAACAGCACAGCATATATAAAGATGTTTAACCTCACTGTTGATCAAATAAACACAAATTGAAACATCAATGAATTATTATTTTTAGCTTTCTAAATTAGAAATATTGAAAAAGTAATACTACTTAATGATGGAAATAGTTTTGGTTGGAGAATAAATCAGTTCATTGTTTTGGAAAGCAATTTGTCCATAGGAATTTAAAGCTGCTAAAATGTTTATCCTCACTGACACTTTAATCCCACTTTTGGGAATTTGCCTTATGATACTAACCTGAGATATGGAAATAAAAATATGAACAAATGTTCATTCCAGCATTATTTATAATTAGGAAAAATCATCCCATAGTAAAAAGATTAATTAAACTATGATACAACCATATTGTGTAATATTACACAGCCATTCATTTATTTTAATAAGGAAAAGACTTATGTTATTTTGAGTTATGGTGAGACCAACAGTTCAGTCCTGAATACTACTTGCATTTGTGATATTTTTATTGGTCAGAACTCAATTGGATGCAGGTGACAGACTCAAATCAGCTAGCTTGTGATACGATTGGTAAAGTTTACTGTTTCTCTCAGAGCTAAATCGATGTTAAAAACAACAACAGCAGCAACAACAAAACTCTTAAGAGGGCAGAATCCAAGACAGCCTGAGGGAAGACAAAGATTATAACTAAAGGTTCCAAAGTTTTGCATCTCTTACCTTGCCTTCTCTTTGAATGTTGGCTCAGACTCTCCTTCCACAAACGCAATTCTATACACAAAAGGAATAGAATTACATGGCACAGGACAGTTTTCTGTTAGTATGCAAGTATGTTTGTATCCACAAAGGAAAGACTTTCCTAGGGAAAGTCTCCACTTCACTCAATTTGTGTTATGGATCTGAGTGGAACGATGCTAACTCCTTTCCTCCTCCAATTAAAAGGGAGTAGACATGTATCCTGGAGAAAGCAGTGGCACCCCACTCCAGTACTCTTGCCTGGAAAATCCCATGGACGGAGGAGCCTGGTGGGCTGCAGTCCATGGGGTCGCTAAAAGTCAGACACGACTGAGCAACTTCCCTTTCAATTTTCACTTTCATGCACTGGAGAAGGAAATGGCAACCCACTCCAGTGTTCTTGCCTGGAGAATCCCAGGGACGGGGGAGCCTGGTGGGCTGCCATCTCTAGGGTCGCACAGAATCAGACATGACTGAACCAACTTAGCAGCAGCAGCAGCAGACACATATCCACTGAGGGAGTCAGTATCACAGATGCCAGCTCAGTACGTACCTCCTAGAACACAATCACGGAGAAGGCGATGGCACCCCACTCCAGTACTCCTGCCTGGAAAATCCCATGGATGGAGGAGCCTGGTGGGCTGTAGTCCATGGGGTCGCGAAGAGTTGGACACGACTGAGCAACTTCCCTTTCACTTTTCGCTTTCATGCATTGGAGAAGGAAATGGCAACCCCCTCCAGTGTTCTTGCCTGGAGAATCCCAGGGACAGCGGAGCCTGGTGGGCTGCCGTCTATGGGGTCGCACAGGGTTGGACACGACTGAAGCAACTTAGCAGCAGCAGCAGCAGCAGAACACAATCAACATGATATAAAGAGTATAACTAAGAAAACAAAATGGGACAGAAACTGTAAGATCAAGCCATCAAGGTGGCTGTTCTCTTGTTCTCCNATCCTGGAGAAAGCAGTGGCACCCCACTCCAGTACTCTTGCCTGGAAAATCCCATGGACGGAGGAGCCTGGTGGGCTGCAGTCCATGGGGTCGCTAAAAGTCAGACACGACTGAGCAACTTCCCTTTCAATTTTCACTTTCATGCACTGGAGAAGGAAATGGCAACCCACTCCAGTGTTCTTGCCTGGAGAATCCCAGGGACGGGGGAGCCTGGTGGGCTGCCATCTCTAGGGTCGCACAGAATCAGACATGACTGAACCAACTTAGCAGCAGCAGCAGCAGACACATATCCACTGAGGGAGTCAGTATCACAGATGCCAGCTCAGTACGTACCTCCTAGAACACAATCACGGAGAAGGCGATGGCACCCCACTCCAGTACTCCTGCCTGGAAAATCCCATGGATGGAGGAGCCTGGTGGGCTGTAGTCCATGGGGTCGCGAAGAGTTGGACACGACTGAGCAACTTCCCTTTCACTTTTCGCTTTCATGCATTGGAGAAGGAAATGGCAACCCCCTCCAGTGTTCTTGCCTGGAGAATCCCAGGGACAGCGGAGCCTGGTGGGCTGCCGTCTATGGGGTCGCACAGGGTTGGACACGACTGAAGCAACTTAGCAGCAGCAGCAGCAGCAGAACACAATCAACATGATATAAAGAGTATAACTAAGAAAACAAAATGGGACAGAAACTGTAAGATCAAGCCATCAAGGTGGCTGTTCTCTTGTTCTCCGCACATCTCCTGCCCAAGCAGTGCCTGCTTCACCTACACACTATTCACATGACTGCCCTTCCTACATACTTGCCCCAGGCTCCAGTTAGTGATTGCTCTTAAAGGAGTGAGCAATGAGAGGCCTGCCTCTCTGCTAGAGTCCCTGGTAACTGATGAGCCAACCTGAAGTCAATTCCCCGTATAACTGGTAATCTCTCCTTTCCTCCCTGGAATGAAGACTACCATCCTGCCCTGCCCCCCAAATGCCTCACAGGGTGTGGTGTTGCTCCAGGACCTTGTTTCACACGATTAAGCCTCTTTATGCATTAAACCAGTGGTCCCCAATATTTTGAGCATGAGCAACCGGTTTCATGAAAGACAATTTTTCCAAGGACTGAGATGGAGAGGAAGCCAATGGTTTCCGGATGATTCATCTGCGTTACATTTATTGTGCACTTTTTCAATCCCTGGGTTGGGAAGATTCCCCCAGAGAAGGAAATAGCAACCGACTCCAGTATTCTCACCAGGATAATCCCATGGACAGAGGAGCCTAGTGGGCTACAGTCCATGGGATCTCGAGTCGGACAGGACTGAGTGACTAACACACATTTATTTCTATGATTATTGTATCAGTTCCCTCTCAGAGCATCAGGCATTAGACTCCAGAAGCTGGGGACCCTGCATTAAACTACTAATGTCTCTATCGCTGACCCCAGGTTCTTTCTCCACCTTTGACACTGGGCAAGTTCATTTCTTACAGTCCAACGGAAATATACCAACAATTTTACGACAGCAGCATTATAGCTTTTAAAATATAAACACAAACCAAGCAAATTTTAAAAAAGAAAAACTTTCTGAATAAACCGTTTTTCAAATTTTCTGCAATGAATTCACTTTTTTCTTTGTAAATTGCTCTACAAGTATTTCATGGCTTCCTAGGTGGCTCTGTTGTGAAGAATCCGCCTGCAATGCAGGAGACAGGTTAGATCCCCTGAAGAAAGAAATGGCTACCCACTCCAGTATGTTTGCCTGGAGAATCTCATGGACAGAGGAGCCTGGCAGGATACAGTACATGGGGTTGCAAAAGGGTCAGACATGACTTAGTAGCTAAATAACAAGTGTTTCAGAAAGTAAAGAGGGAGGGAGTTTAAATATATAGTAATGCAAAATGTTAATACATTATAGAAATGCAAAGTAACGTTGAGTCCTAAAATATGAGTTTTTTGGTAGCATATGGGCATTTCTATACCTAAGCAACTAAATAGCAATAAAGGGCTTTTGATCAATTGAATTAATGGTGTAGCTGGAAGAAAAGGTAGGCAGAAATACACAACATAAACTTAGAAGAAACAAAAATTTTGTTACACATTTTTACAAATGCAGAAAATGTGTGCTGTTTACTGAGAAATGCTGGTATAAACTTACCTTTCTTTCAGAAAATAATTAAACAGGGTGGCATAAAGCAGAGTTACTCTTCCAATTTATGTGAACCTAGCAGCCTTGAAAATTACCCTATCTCTGGAAAAATGATTACAAAGACTCAGTTTTGGACTTGATTTGTCAAATTCAGGGTATTGCACTATAAGGACCAGAGGATTCAAAATCTATGCTGTAAAGTTTATGGTATCTTGTTTTTCAGATCTGGGAGATGACCAGAGTGTGCCCATTTTCTTGAAACATGGCCGCCCAGTGTATCAAAGGTTAAGACTTTGATAAGTTGGCTTTTCTGATGGTTTCTTAAAGTTTATGGCCATAAATTTATATTATAGATCATGTACTTCCTCATATTAAAATATTAAGACCTTTTACCTAAATGTCAGGCAGAATCAATGAAAATGATAAGTTGGCACCCTTTTCTCAGTGAGTTTTAAAACTTCAGTTTTAAACTTCAGTTAAACTTTCTAAATAATACAGAAGTAATTTTTTATTAAATCATTTAGCTCAGGCATTACAAAGTAAACTCCCATGAAAAGCATGAAAAGCAGGCTTTCTTGACACTTCTCTATGAAGACTTGTGCTGTTTACTTGAGCATAAGGGCAGTTTGTGACAACATAGTCGTTCATTTCTGTCCTTGACATACCCCACGACTGGTGGCAGTTCTAATGATGTTCTTCCTACTGAAAATAAAAGAATCACTGCTTGATGAGGATTTTGGAGGTTCAAGAGATGGAGCTAAATGTATTATCTAATATGAACAATTATCCCCCAAATGTATATACTAGAACAACCTCATCTTTATTAGATGGTAAAACACAGAAATATTTGGTAGAAAATCTATCCATGTCTCTGTGGTGCATGTGTTCTCAGGCATGTCAAACTCTTCTCAACACCATGAGCAGTAGCCTTCCAGGCTCCTCTGTGCATGGAATTCTCCAGGCAAGAATATTAGAGTGGGTTGCCATTTCCTCCTCCAGGGTATCTTTCCTACCCAGAAATCAAATCAGCAACTCCTGCATCTCCTTCATTGGCAGGTGAATTCTTTTACCACTGAGCTAACTGGGAAGTCCATCCATGTCCCTACCCTGTAAGTTAGCAGCGGGCAGAGAACACACTTCCATGGAGTCACTGTGCTGGTCAAATAGAGAAAAATATGGAACTGAAACCTAGCTTTGAGAACAGGCCTATGGGACTTCTCTGGTGGTCCAGTAGTTGACTTTGCCTTCCAGTGTGGGAGTATGTGGAGAAGGCAAAGGCACCCCACTCTAGTACTCTTGCCTGGAAAATCCCATGAATGGATGAGCCTGGTAGGCTGCAGTCCATGGGGTCGCTAAGAGTCGGACACAACTGAGCGACTTCACTTTTACTTTTTACTCTGATGCATTGGAGAAGGAAATGGCAACCCACTCCAGTGTTCTTGCCTGGAGAATCACAGGGACAGGGGAGCCTGGTGGGCTGCCGTCTATGGGGCCGCACAGAGTCAGACACAACTGAAGTGATTTAGCAGCAGCAGCAGCAGCAGCAGTGGGAGTATGAGTTCATTCCTTCCTCAGGGAACTAGGTTCCCACAAGCCTCTCAGCCAAAAAACATGAACAACAGCAACATTGCAACTCATTCAATAAAGACTCCAAAAAAACAATCCATATCAAAAAATCTTTAAAAAACAAAAGAGAGAATGTGCCTAAAAGCCCAGGATGGGTCACAGAAACTTTCCGTACCTTATTCCATAATCTCATTCATAAGTAAGGTATAAGAAAAAGAACAGTCAAACAACATATGAATAATCATGTCCACATATCTCCCTTCTGCTTTCAGGATTTATCTCCTGCTTTCAGATGGTGGAGTAAAGCATCTGCCTGCAATGTGGGAGACCTGGGTTCGATCCATGCGTCGAGAAGATCCCCTGGAGAAGGAAATGGCAACCCACTCTCCAGTACTCTTGCCTGGAAAATCCCATGGACAGACAATCCTGGTAGGCTACAGTCCATGGAGTTGCAAAGAGATGGACACGACTGAGTGACTTCGCTTTTCAGATCGTAAACAATCTGTCTGCAACGAAGGAGACCTGGGTTTGATCCTTGGGTCAGGAAGATCCCCTGGGGAAGGAAATGGCTATCTACTCCAGTATTTTTGCCTAGATAATCCCTTGACAGAGGAGCCTGGCAGGCTATAGTCCATCAGGTCGCAAAGAGTCAGACACGACTGAGAGACTTACACTTTCATAGACTAAGGAGCCAGAAATCAGCATCTTGGAGTCACACAGCAGGCACATTCAATGTACATATGTAAGCAGCTCTTCTGATCAAAGTCTGATACTGATGTTCAGACTTTCCTGGTCCATATCAACAGTCCATATCAAGTGGTAGATGGTAAAGCATCTGCCTACAATGCGGGAAACCCAGGTTAGATCCCTGGGTTGGGAAGATTCCCTGGAGAAGGAAATGGCAACCCATTCCAGTACTCTTGCCTGGAAAAATCCCTTGGAAGGAGGATCCTGATAGGCTACACTTCATGGGGTCGCAAAGAGTTGGACAGGACTGAGCAACTTCACTTTCACTTTCTGACCAAAGTCTGATACTGATGTTAGTTTCTTATTGTGCAGTTTCGATGAGGTTGATACAAATGAACTTGAGGTTATTCCAAAGTTAGAAGNATCCCTTGGAAGGAGGATCCTGGTAGGCTACACTTCATGGGGTCGCAAAGAGTTGGACAGGACTGAGCAACTTCACCTTCACTTTCTGACCAAAGTCTGATACTGATGTTAGTTTCTTATTGTGCAGTTTCAATGAGGTTGATACAAATGAACTTGAGGTTATTCCAAAGTTAGAAGTCTCCTATGAATCAGTTCTTGGACTTCAGAGGAGCTGATGGGTCAGGAGTAGCCTCAATCATCTGGGTCAGACAATAGCATCCTATGGTTCAGAGGACAGCAGCCAATGAGGCCATACCGTGAAAAGTTGCTCCTCACATACTGGGGTAATACACAGCTTGAATCATTTTAAAGAGTTGAGATCAGTTCTACTTAACACTGCACATATATGTCCAGTGAGTAGGTTGGACACAAATACTTAATCAAATTACATAAATCCACAATATGTTCTTATGTAACAAACTCTCACTCCTTCATGGATGTATGGGATCTTTACATATATGTATATCACTGTAATAGTATCCGTTTGTAAGAACTTGAAACCACAAGGCTAAGGGCCATTACAAATACAATAAGAATCTGTTCATTTGACAGAATAACACAGCAAACTCCCATTGGAATTCTGTGGTTATTTAGATAGTGCTGCTGATATTGTTTTGGCTTTTCCTNCAGTACTCTTGCCTGGAAAAATCCCTTGGAAGGAGGATCCTGATAGGCTACACTTCATGGGGTCGCAAAGAGTTGGACAGGACTGAGCAACTTCACTTTCACTTTCTGACCAAAGTCTGATACTGATGTTAGTTTCTTATTGTGCAGTTTCGATGAGGTTGATACAAATGAACTTGAGGTTATTCCAAAGTTAGAAGTCTCCTATGAATCAGTTCTTGGACTTCAGAGGAGCTGATGGGTCAGGAGTAGCCTCAATCATCTGGGTCAGACAATAGCATCCTATGGTTCAGAGGACAGCAGCCAATGAGGCCATACCGTGAAAAGTTGCTCCTCACATACTGGGGTAATACACAGCTTGAATCATTTTAAAGAGTTGATATCAGTTCTACTTAACACTGCACATATATGTCCAGTGAGTAGGTTGGACACAAATACTTAATCAAATTACATAAATCCACAATATGTTCTTATGTAACAAACTCTCCTTCATGGATGTATGGGATCTTTACATATATGTATATCACTGTAATAGTATCCGTTTGTAAGAACTTGAAACCACAAGGCTAAGGGCCATTACAAATACAATAAGAATCTGTTCATTTGACAGAATAACACAGCAAACTCCCATTGGAATTCTGTGGTTATTTAGATAGTGCTGCTGATATTGTTTTGGCTTTTCCTTTGGCAATCTTGTCGCTAATTCAGATAACATTTACTTTGGCAAAATACATCATGTCATTTTCAGTTGTCCCTTACTTCTCTGCTTATTCTTTTTTAGCTAATAAGAATTACAACTCCTTCCAAAGTTTAACAGTTTAATTAACTTATCTCTTATTATTCTGATGATGATACTAATTTGTATCAACTAAAAGTGATTGATTTTATCCTTTATTTAACTCCTTGAGGTCCCAATTACTAATAATTGGGTTGAGAATGTTACTTTGAAGTTAATGGGAAATAGCCATCAGAAAACACTTTATGTGTATTCTAAGTATTAAGTATTATCTAATACAATGTCTATGAAGGCTCTGATTAGAACTGAAGCACTCCCTGATCCATTTTTTCTCTTCTCTTACTCACACTAGGACCAAGAAAGAGAAGAGTGAAAAATGGAGAGTGAAAAATGGATCAGGGAGTGCTTCAGTTCTAAGCAGAGCCTTTATAGACATTGCATTAGTTAGCATTTGACACTTAGAAAGAATACACATAAAATGTGTTCTGATGGCTATTTGCCATTAACTTCAAAGTAATATTCTCAAAAGCGAAAGTCACTCAGTCCTGTCTGACTCTTTCCAAGCCCATGGAATTCTCCACGCCAGGATACTGGAGTGGGAAGTTTCTCCCTTCTCCAGAAGATCTTTCCAACCCAGGGACAGAACTCTGGTCTCCCGCATTACAGGCTGATTCTTTACCAGCTGAGCCACAATGAAAGCCCAAGAATACTGGAGTGGGTAGCCTATCCCTTCTAGAGCAGATCTCCCCAACCCAGGAATTGAACTGGGATCTCCTGCACTGCAGGTGGATCCTTTACCAACTGAGCTCTCAGGGAAGCCCTGATAGTCTCAATCGAGATGTTTCTCTGAAAATTTAGACACCTAGTCAACTGTCTACTTGACATCTCCTATTGGGTGTCCCATGGGCATCTTGAATTTAACAAATCCCAAACAAGACTCCAAACCTCTTCTCAAAATCTGCTCTCTTCTCTATCTCCATTTAGTTCTTTAGGTTGAAAGTGCTAAAGTGGTTGTCTTTGATTTCGCTCTCTTACATTATTTGTAATTCTTAAGCAAATTTAGTTGAATTCAAAAGGTGTCCAGAACCTATACACCATCACCACGGTCATTGCTACCCTCTTTGTACAACTACCATGATTTTCTCCTGAATCTGTGTTATAACCTCCTCACTGATCTTTCCATTTTTGCCTTTGCCCAACAGAGTCTGTTTTTGTTTGTTTGTTTGTTTCCCTAAATATCCAAAGGATCCTTCAAAAACCAAAGATGGGTGTTCATAACCATCCTACAGTATCTCTTTCCTTTCAGAATAAAAAGCAAAGATATCCCAGTGACCTATGACACCCAGTATCGTCACACCCAATCCTGTCATTGTCACCTCCCTTTCATGTCCTACAACTCTCCCCTTCTCCTTCTACTCTGGAATCCATGGCTACCCCCATTACTTCAAAAATGTGCCAGAAATGTGACAATCTCATAATTTTTGCTATACCCTCTACCTAGCATGGGCTTCCCTGGTGGCTCAGTGGTAAAGAATCCACCCACCAATACAGGAGACCTGGGTTCGATCTCTGGGTTGGGAAGATCTTCTGGAGAAAGAAATGACAACCCACTCCAGTATTCTTGCCTGGGAAATTCCCTGGACAGTGGAACATGGCAGGCTATAGTCCATGGGATCACAAAAGATTCGGACATGACAGCAATTAAACAACAAAAACTACCTAGCATATTCTTCCTTCAGATGTTGACAGCTTCCCTCACCTCCTGATCTTTGCTAAAGTATCAGAATCTTGGCACTTCCCTGGTGGTCCAGTGGTTAAGACTTCACCTTCCAGTGCACCAGGTGCAGGTTTGATCCCTGGCTGGGGAGCTGAGACCCCAGACCCCACATGCCTTGTGGCCAAAAAACTAAAACATAAAGCAGAAGCAATATTGCAACAAATTCTTTAAAGGCTTTAAAAATGATCCACAGGGGAAAAACAATTATAAAAATAAATCAGCATCTCAATTAGGCATTCCTTAGGAAAATTATTTAAAATTGCAAGCCTCCAAAATGCTTCCAATACTTCTACTTAGTCAATCCTCATATATTTTCCTTAATATTTATCTGACATACTGGAAGTGCTTTCCCAATAGCTCAAGAGGTAAAGAATCTGCCTGCAATGCAAGAAATGCAGGAGATGCAGGTTCGATCCCTGGGTGGGGAAGATCCCCTGGAGGAGGAAAGGGTAACCCATTCCAGTATTCTTGCCTGGAAATTCCATGGACAGAGAAGCCCGGAAGGCTACAATCCATAGGGTGGCAAAGAGTTGGACACAACTGAGCATATATGTATACCCATTCTAGAGGTATCAGGTTACATTTCTCCCATGGCAGACATTGAGACAAGAATTTTATTGCAAGTAGTGGTTTATTAGGTGAGTAACCCCAGAAAGTACCAGTAGAGGAATAGAGAAGTGAAGCTGGAAGAACAATGCCAATACAGGATACATTAAGAGCAGGTTACAGCTGTGGTTAACTAGACCTCAATTGTCGTGGGAACATATGGGCAATCTTAAAGAAAAGACCTGCATTGTCTTACATGAACTATGAGAAAACTAGCGTATTTAATTGTCAATTCACTTAAGGAAGTTCCTTCTTTCTGCGTGCATATGCAGAACTGCAGAATATGTCAGGCAACTATAGAAAGCCCTCAGGCAATTTGTTGAAAGTGTTTGCTGCAAGAAGCCATTAGATCTGAGCACATAAGGAAAGAGCTTGCTGCAGATATTGTCCGATACAGTATACCTTTTGCACAATTCATATCTACTCATTGCCCTATCAGGTTCATTCATTCTATCTATCACTGATTCTTTAAGGTCATGGTTAGTGATAATGTGTATANATGTTGACAGCTTCCCTCACCTCCTGATCTTTGCTAAAGTATCAGAATCTTGGCACTTCCCTGGTGGTCCAGTGGTTAAGACTTCACCTTCCAGTGCACCAGGTGCAGGTTTGATCCCTGGTTGGGGAGCTGAGACCCCAGACCCCACATGCCTTGTGGCCAAAAAACTAAAACATAAAGCAGAAGCAATATTGCAACAAATTCTTTAAAGGCTTTAAAAATGATCCACAGGGGAAAAACAATTATAAAAATAAATCAGCATCTCAATTAGGCATTCCTTAGGAAAATTATTTAAAATTGCAAGCCTCCAAAATGCTTCCAATACTTCTACTTAGTCAATCCTCATATATTTTCCTTAATATTTATCTGACATACTGGAAGTGCTTTCCCAATAGCTCAAGAGGTAAAGAATCTGCCTGCAATGCAAGAAATGCAGGAGATGCAGGTTCGATCCCTGGGTGGGGAAGATCCCCTGGAGGAGGAAAGGGTAACCCATTCCAGTATTCTTGCCTGGAAATTCCATGGACAGAGAAGCCCGGAAGGCTACAATCCATAGGGTGGCAAAGAGTTGGACACAACTGAGCATATATGTATACCCATTCTAGAGGTATCAGGTTACATTTCTCCCATGGCAGACATTGAGACAAGAATTTTATTGCAAGTAGTGGTTTATTAGGTGAGTAACCCCAGAAAGTACCAGTAGAGGAATAGAGAAGTGAAGCTGGAAGAAGAATGCCAATACAGGATACATTAAGAGCAGGTTACAGCTGTGGTTAACTAGACCTCAATTGTCGTGGGAACATATGGGCAATCTTAAAGAAAAGACCTGCATTGTCTTACATGAACTATGAGAAAACTAGCGTATTTAATTGTCAATTCACTTAAGGAAGTTCCTTCTTTCTGCGTGCATATGCAGAACTGCAGAATATGTCAGGCAACTATAGAAAGCCCTCAGGCAATTTGTTGAAAGTGTTTGCTGCAAGAAGCCATTAGATCTGAGCACATAAGGAAAGAGCTTGCTGCAGATATTGTCCGATACAGTATACCTTTTGCACAATTCATATCTACTCATTGCCCTATCAGGTTCATTCATTCTATCTATCACTGATTCTTTAAGGTCATGGTTAGTGATAATGTGTATACATATATATACATATATATGTATTGGGGGCTGTGCTGGGTCTTTGTTGCTGCGGGTGTGTCCTTTCACTAGTTGTGGTGCACGGACTTCTCATTACAGGGACTTCTCTTGGTGTGGCTTGAGGGCTCAAGGGCACTCAAGCTTCAGTAGTTGTGGCACTTAAGCTTAGTTGCCCCATGGCATGTGGAATCTTCTGGGAACAGGAATCAAACCTAGGTCCCCTGCACTGACAGGTGGATCCTTAGCCATTGGACCACCAGGTAAGTCCATCATAATTTCTATGAATAAATAGATAAATACAGTGTTAAAACAGGAATGTTGCTGGGAAAGTTATGGATCCCTACTACTATGGTTGGTTCTCCAGGAAGTAATTTGATTGCTTGACAAGTGGATTCCTGAAGGGGCTGAGATCTTATTACTATGTCCTTGTCTGGATTTGACTATTTCAGTTGTCTTTTCAAGGCTACTGGTAGGGCAAGAACACCAAGAGGCAACCCAGTGAATTTGCGTGTTCAACACAACTGTTTACTGTGCTATTAGGTAGCTGCAGTCTTATATCTCATGATAATGAGGATCAATTATTGCTTCCAGTAAATCTACATCTTTTTTTTTTTTTCCCATTAGCCTTCTGGCAGGAGAATCTCAAATAATGACCATAGGTTTAGTCTGCACTGTAACTATAATAGAAATGTTCCCTAACCTCCAAGAAGCAAACTATTTAATCACATGGATCCTGAAGATGCATGGAGTGGGAAGCATATTCTGTAGGTGGAACACAGGGAAGGGTTGTGAGAGTGGTCACTCCTATTTCCAACACTTGGTTCCTGGATCTATGTAGTCCAGCTATCTGAAACACTGAACTAGGCATTGGGGAATTTTATTTTTATTTTTACTTATTTTTTAATATAAATTTAATTGGAGGCTAATTACTTTACAATATTGTATTGGTTTTGCCATACATCATTATACAGAGTGAAGTAAGCCAGAAAGAAATACACCAATACAGTATACTAACGCATATATATGGAATTTAGAAAGATGGTAACGATAACCCTGTATGCAAGACAGCAAAAGAGACACAGATGTATTTTTGTTTTTAATATATAGTGTACTTTGAAGGACAGCAGAATGTTACCCTCAAGCTGAAGCCTTAAATGTGCCTTTAAAAGGTTGTTTCAGAGTTCTACCAGATAGTCAACTGGTGACTTTGTATAGTTAATTACACAGATATTTTCTGTTATTTTATGTTTAAATTATCTNCAGATGTATTTTTGTTTTTAATATATAGTGTACCTTGAAGGACAGCAGAATGTTACCCTCAAGCTGAAGCCTTAAATGTGCCTTTAAAAGGTTGTTTCAGAGTTCTACCAGATAGTCAACTGGTGACTTTGTATAGTTAATTACACAGATATATTCTGTTATTTTATGTTTAAATTATCTTGGCTTAGTAATAATATGATGGAGTCTTGTTTTCAGTAAATTAAATATCTGTTTATGTCTGGGTCCATTTTCCTCCCATATGACAGAAGAAGATTGAGCTGGGTGATTTATAAGAACTTTTCCAGTTCTCATTTACTCTCTATCTTATCCAGATAGGCAGAAAGCTATTTCTGCATCATTTTGGTATGTGTGTTATGGAGAAAATACGTAGTTGTTGAGCTTGACCTTGTGATGGCCAATATGTGCTAATAGTATGTACCCAGATGCTGTTTTCTCATCACAAAGTATCTCCTTAATTTATATCTATATGAAATGTCCTAGGAGACACTTTTAAAACTTTAAAATTATAGGTGCATTAGATCTCATAAAGATATCAGTAAAGCTAATGAAATTCAACAAACTAACAATTGTGAGTAAATTAATTCTGTAAATAAATTAATATGCCAAGAACTGGTAACTGCCATATTTGGATATTATTGTCTATATTTCTTTTCGTGCCACTATAAAAATGTTAAATAAGTCAGATAATTTCCTGAACCTCTATGCAAACCAAAAACAACTTGGTGTAATTTTATAATTTCAGTCTTGAATAGGGAGCTGGAAAGCTTGTTTTTCTAGATAAGTTTTACCCTACTATTACAAAATGCATAATTGTATTTATGAGATGATAAAAACTGTCAAAAGCAGGCATATTCTTATACTTGTAGTAGATAAATCACCCTTAATTTTGACTACAGGAATCCAGCATAAATAATTCATTATCAGAATTAGAGGCAGATCTAATTCTTCCAAATAGATAAGTCTAGACTTTTACTATTAATCAGTGTTAAGAATTACAAGGTCAATGACCTTAGAGCTATGATAATTGTATCAAGCCTAAGAATAACAAGATTGTTACTAATACGTTCAAAAGACAGTATTATTTCAAATATTGGAAATAAAGTTTATATTGGAGAAAATTATTGGGAATCAGAAAGTAAATGGTTTAGAAGTAAACAGGAAAGGCTGAGGTTGTTATTTATTATTAGAGTTTTTGAATTGATGTCCTATATTACTTATTGAGCAAATATTTATTGAGTTTCTGATAACTGCCAAGTATTCTTCCAGATGCTTTCCAGGTGCTGCTATGGTAAAGAACCTGCCTGCCAATACAGGAGACATAAGAGACGCAGGTTTGATCCCTTGATCAGGAAAATACCCTAGAGAAGGGAATGGCAACCCACTCTAGTATTCTTGCTTGGAGAATCTCATAGACAGAGGAACCTGGCAGACTACTGTTCATTGAGTCATAAATGTTTGGACATGACAGAAATGACTTGGCACTTAGGACATCCTGCTGCTGCTGCTGCTAAGTTGCTTCAGTCATGTTTGACTCTGAGACCCCATAGACGGCAGCCCACCAGGCTCCCTCGTCCTTGGGATTCTCCAGGCAAGATCACTGGAGTGGGTTGCCATTTCCTTCTCCAATGCATGAAAGTGAAAAGTGAAAGTGAAGTCGCTCAGTCGTGTCCAACTCTTAGCGACCCCATGGACTGTAGCCCACCAGGCTCCCACATCCAAGGGATTTTCCAGGTAAGAGTACTAGAGTGGGGTGCCATTGCCTTCCTTCTAGAATTCCTCCTGACATGGATCTTATAGTCTGAGAGTGTCTTACAGGGTAAAACAGGTTTTTGTGTTTTTTTTGTTTGTTTTTGAAGTATGGTATTGGTAAATTATATAGTATGCAAGATGGTGTGATAAAAAGAACTATAAAAAGTAAAGATAAAATAAGGAGAGGTACGGTAAATGAGGAGGATAAAGAATGTTGCATTTTTTTTCTTATAAGATGGTAAGCAGAGAGTGCATTGTGTTAATGTGAATAAAAGTCGGGTGAACCAACAAGCCATAAAGCCCTCTAAATATTCAAACAGCCATCCTAGATATAGAAGGAGGATGTGCAAAGGTTCTACCACAGAAACACGCCTGACAAGTTCAAGAACATCAAGGAAGACAGAGTGGTGGAGGCAAGTGAGTAAAGGGATAAATCATAAGAGACAAGGTCAAAAATATTCACAAGAGAACTGATCATGTGAGACCTTCAAGTTCATCACCCCCTCAAAGCCAGGTGGGAAGCCACTGAAGGACTTTGAGGGGGAAAGAAGTGGCACGATCTAACTCAAATACAATAATTACTGCCTTTGTTGTGTTTAGAATAGACAGAAGCAAGCTTGGAAGGAAGTAGGAGGACTAGTCAAAAGTTGTAGTGAAAATCTAGAAAAAGAGATTGGTCCAGGAGTATGTTACATTGAAAGTAGTGAGAAGAGGTTTTTTTCGTTAGCAGGCTTTTTTTTTTTTTTTTGGACAGGGGTTGGGGCGCATGGCATGTGAGATCTTAGTTCCTCTGCTGTTGGAATTGAACCAGTAACCCTTGCATTGGAAACATGGCGTCTTAACCACTGAACAGCCAGGGAAGTCCTAGATATTTTGAAAATAGAGGAAAATGGATTTTTTGTAGAAAGATGGTGTTCTTATTTAATGATATTAGAAATAACATGTTTTGGAGATAATATAAGGAGTGTTACTCTGATATTCAAAATCTTAGAGATTTACCTGGAAATATTGAGTAGGCAGTTGGCTGCATTGCTCTGAAATCCATAGGAGTGGTAAGCTTAGAATTAGAATTTAAAGTATTAGCATAGTGAAATTAGCAAAGGAGTGGAGGGAAGAAAAGAAAGCTGTAGTAACATAAGAGTTTTAGAGTTATCACAAAATAGCCCTTTTCTTTAAAATTACAGCCTTTACATTAAAAGCATCACTTGATCTCCCAGTCGAGAGCTAAGCCAATAAAGTAGTCATTCATCTCCTAGCTATTAGTTAATAATTTAGGCATGTTCAGCTATCATAATAATTCAACTATAATTTAATAATTCAGTGAAAATTCGAGATTTTTTTTTAATGCTTTCAGTTCACCCTTAGGGTAAATAATCTATACAACATGCATCGCATAATCAGGAAGGAGCAAATACACTTTTGAATCTCTGATGAAAGCCACCAAGGATATATGTAGCACACAGCATTGCATCATTGGACTCAGAAATCATTACATGCAATGTTAATGCGTGAAAATATGTAAATTCATGGCTTGTACAATATGCTTTTCCTAACTCACAGGTGTAATAGACAAAAAAAAAAAGTAGGATTTTTCTAGGAATAACAGTGACATTTTGCAAGTTTTTAAAATTTATTATAGTCACATAGGGGAAAAGTCCCTGGAGGGATATAGATGCTGTACTCATAAGTAGGTAATTTGAGGTCACATTTAATAAAGGGGCAAATATGACAGCAAGATTCAAAGGGGTGACTTGGTAGATGTCATAAAACTAGTAAGTTCTTTAACTGTCTTTTAAAACTTAACTCTTTCTGACTTCACATTCACAGATTTAACATGATACCACATTTTTAACATCTACCTTCACAGTTTGGAATGGAAAAGTTAGGGGAAAAATCCAAACCTCAAAATATTTCAACAGACCTGTTCACGTACATAAAGCTTTGTAGATTAATGTTTTAGAGCAGGAAATATAATATTGCTTCCATTAGAAGAGAATAATAAAAGTGAAAATTCTTCAAAGAATTTAGCATAATTAGAATCACTAATAAGAAAATGCACTAAAATGCATTTGTGTTATTTATTCATGGTGAAAAGAAACTTTCTTACTAAATATTGTGTAAGCATTCATTAAGGGGACCAGTAACTACTGATAAACACTGGGGAACTTCTCTGATTGTCCAGTGGTTAAGAATCTGTCTTCCAATTCAGGGAATGCAGGTTCAATCTCTGGTTGGGGAACTCAGATCCCATATGCCACAGGGCAACCAAGCCCACCAGCCACAGCTAGAGAAGCCTGTGTACCACAACAGAGTCCACGCATTGCAACAAAGATCCAACACAGCTAAAAAAGGAAAAAAGAAAATTTCAGAGGNCTTCCAATTCAGGGAATGCAGGTTCAATCTCTGGTTGGGGAACTCAGATCCCATATGCCACAGGGCAACCAAGCCCACCAGCCACAGCTAGAGAAGCCTGTGTGCCACAACAGAGTCCACGCATTGCAACAAAGACCCAACACAGCTAAAAAAGGAAAAAAGAAAATTTCAGAGGTAAATCACTGTACACTTTTGCTGGGCATCACTGGATAACTTTGGTACCTAGGTCTCCATGTACATTTTTAAAAAATTATAAACACTAGGATATTTCAAGAATGTAAGGGGGTATGATTGTATGTTTGAGAACTCATGGTCATTCTGGTTAGTCTGCTTCCTCAGTGCTTCATGCCTTTGTCCCTTTCTTTCTCTTTGCATTATCCTAACTCAGCTTTATTTCTTGGTCAGACTCATCACCTCTCACAGCTGGGAAAAAAACATTCAGACACTTATACTATCCTCAGCATTTACCAATTAAGGTATGCCTACAAACATGAAACTTCTGTGGTTAATTATTTTTCTGATTCTATGGCCAGTTAAATCTAGCAAGTCTTACATCAACATTATCATTCTTTACCATCCAGTAATAAAAACCCCTCAACTATCTTTTCCTATACTAATTTTTGTATGATGCTTTGAGTTTCCTTTCCCTGACCAAACTGACAACTTCTCACCACCACCGAAACCACAACTGAGAAAACTTTAGAAAATTCTAGAATCAAAATGTGCATATCCCTCCAGCACTGGGTAGTAAAATTATTTTTAAATAGTCATCAATACCATTCCCAAATTAATACATGTTTATTAGACTGAATTTCTAAAGCATAGGTTTGAATTTTCAGTTTTGGATTGGTTGGGACATACCCAATGATGAGTAAAGTAACAATGACACCTGGTAGGCATCATAAAATAGAAATATAGAACTTTTATTAGAAGCAATTAACCTAGGCAGAAACATTCTCTCTGCTCCTGCTGTCACTGCTGAGACCACTTAGCAGATACACTGACTCCACTCACCAAGCAACTTGGGGGAGGACCTCAAGTAGGCTAAGATAAAATTCATCATCCATTCCTAACAAAAACTCCAAAAGGCATAGAATAAGGTTAATTAAGTTTGATTCCTGGGCTGGGAAGATCCCTTGGAGAAGGAAATGGCAACCCACTCAGTATTCTTGTTTGGGAAATCTCATAGACAGAGGAGCTTGGCTGGCTACAGTCCATGGGGTTGCAAAGAGTTCGACTGAGCAACTAAGCATACCTGCATACACATTTATATTCTGAACATTATATATGTGTGTATACATTATAATAAGTACATATATATATACCATAAAGTTTTGTAATAGATATGTATATATGTATGCACATATAAAATTTGTTTATGTGTGTGTGTAATTGCTATAAACTCGAAAATAGACCAACAAAACCTGAATGTGTGAATAAACAGGAAATAACAACTGTGTTAGACCAACAGTTATTGTTTATTTTATAATCACACACATGTACACACATATATACATAAGCAGACACATGTATTTTTATCTCCATGCATATATAAAATTTTATGTATTAGATGTTTCACAATTTTTGCATTTTTAATAACTTTTTATTTATTTATTTATTTTAGGTTACACGGGGTCGTCATTTTTTGCACGCAGGCTTTCTCTAGCTGCAACAAGTGGGAGCTACTCTTCATAGCAGTGCCTGAATTTCTCATTGAGGTAACTTCTCTTGTTGCAGTTTCTGACTCTAGGGTGTGCAAGCTCAGTAGTTAGGGCAAATGAGCTTAGCTATCTGGTGCCATATGGAGCCTTTCCAGACCAGGGATGAAACTTGCGTTCCCTGCATTGGCAGGCAGATTCTTAACCACTGGACCACCAGGGAAGCCCAACTTCTGTATTTTAATTTACTTTATTTTGGTGCACTTTTAGGTTTACAGAAAAATTGAACAGAAAGTGCAGAAGAGTTCCTGAATTCTCTTCTGCACCCCTCCTCAGTCATTTTCTTCCATAATTAAATCTATCATTTTCCATAATTAAATCTGGCATATTTGTTACAAATTATGAATCATAATGGTACATCACTAACTAAAGACTGCAGTTAGGGTTCATCCTTTGTGAATAGTTCTATGGCTTTTGAAAAATGCATGTCAAATAAGTACCATTACAGCATCATATAGAATAGTTTCATCATCCTAAATGTCTCCTGCACTCCACATGTTTCTATCTCTCTACAAACTACTGGAAACCACTGATCTTTTCACTGTATCTTTAGTTTTGCCTGTTCCAGAATGTCATACATTTGAAATATATACAATGCAACCTTTTCAAACTGTCTTCTTTGATTCAGCAATATGCATCTGAGTTCATGTCTTTTAGTGGCCTGTATTAATTTCTTTTTTCTTTTTGAATACTATTCCACTGTATGGATATACCACAATTTATGTTCATTAATCTATTGAAGGACATCTGGATTGCATCCAGTTTGGGGCAATTATGTATAAGATTGTTACATATATTCATGGACAGGTAATTGTATTAACATATATTTTCAGTCATTTGGGTAAATAGCAAGGAGCCTGATTGCTCATCATAAGATAATGCACTGTTTGTAAGCAGTTGTCAAACTCTTTCAAAAAGGTTGTGCTGTTTACCCATTGCCACCAGCAAGGAACAATAGTTCTTACTCCAGATTTTTGTCAGTATTAGGCAACTTCAGTATTTTTGGCATTCTAATACATGTGTAGAGATTTTAATTTTCAATTCTCTAATGAAATTGTCATACACCTTTTCATATGCTTATCGGCCATCTGTTTATTTCCTTTGCTGATGCCTATTCATATCTTTGGGTTGTGCACTGTCCTCTTGTGTTTTAAGAGGTGTTTTGTTTTGGGTTTTTTTTTGCTTATTTTGAATAAAAACTATTATCACATATACATTTTTCTTTTGTTGCCTTCCAGTTTATGGCTTGTCTTTCCAGTCTTTTAACTGTGACTCTCCAGAGTACAAGTTTTTCATTTTAATGAGTCCAACATCATTTTTTCCCATGCATTGTCCATTTGATGTGCATACTAAAAACTCATCAAGTCCAAGGTAAGATAAATCATATATATTATCTTCTAAAAATGTTATAATTCATATTATACATTTATATCCATGATCATTTTGCATCACTTTTTTGCTGAAAGTGTAAGGTGTGTGTCTACCATCATTTCTTTGCAAATTGGCCCCTAGTTGTGCCAACACTTGTTGAAAAAAAGAATCCATTTTTCCATTGAATTATCTTTGTATGTTTGTCAAAGATAAGTTGATTACATTTGTGTGGGTCTATTTCTGGGCTCTCTATTCTGTTTCACTGAGTGATCTGTCTATTCTTTTGCCAATACCACCCTATGTTTACTGTAGATTTATAATAAGTGTTAAATTCAGTTCAGTCACTCAGTCATGTCTGACTATTTGTGACCCCATGGACCACAACATGTCAGGCTTCCCTGTCCATCACCAACTCTCAGAGCTTGCTCAAACTCATGTCCATTGAGTCAGTGATGTCATCCAACCATCTCACTCTCTGTCATCCCCTTCTCCTCCGGCTTTCAATCTTTGCCAGTATCAAGGTCTTCTCCAATGAGCATCAATCCTCCGAGGTTTTATTTTCCCCCCTTCAGTATTGTACTCATTAATTCTGGGTCTTTTGACTTTCCATATCTCAAAAAAAGAATTTACTGAGATTTTAATTTGAATTGCTTTGAATCTATACATCAAATTGGGAAGAATTGAAATCTTAACAAAACATTGAGTCTTCCTATGCATGGACATGAAATATTTCTCCATTTACTTATATTTTATTTGATCTTTTGCAATCAGGTTGTGGTTCTCTTCATATAGATTTTGTGCACATTCTGATACAATTAAACTTGTCTTTCATATTTTGTGTGCACATATAAATGGTGCTGTTTCACTTGCATATGTCTGGTATTTAAGAAGCAATTGCAAAGGAGGCCAGTGGTGCAATGGAAGATGAATCTGACTACAGAAAAGAATAAAGCAATAGCTGTACAATTGTTGAACACCTGAAACTAACACATCATTCTAAATTAACAATTTTTTAATTTAAAAAAAATTCAGGTCATTTTCCACTTGAAAAATAATAAAAGCAAGAATTGTAGTTATTGGCAGAAGCAAAAGATAAATGATTAAAATCACTCAGTTCAGTACAATTCAGTCACTCAGTCGTGTCCGACTCTTTGCAGCGCCATGAATCGCAGCATGCCAGGCCTCCCTGTCCATCACCAACTCCCANTCCCATTTACAGATATAAAAATCTCATTTCCAGAAAGTCAAATGTTTTCTCACTAAGCAATTATGATTAATTCCTTCATGTTTGTAATAATACTATCTTAAAAAAAAGCTATTACTGTTGAGAAAAACTGAGAAAAATTTTGTCGGAGGAAACAGCACAGAACCAATCTTTTCAAGTAATTTTACCAATTCAACTAACGATATTGCCCATATGGCTTCATAACCATAGCTCATATCACATATATATGTTGATGTCAAAGCACATTATTTAGAAAATCTGTATTTCTGACTATAGATAATTATGTTCATACTTACAGTTGATTAGATAGGTTTAACATAAAGGACTTGATATGATTAGCAACTGAATTATGCCTTTTTTTTTTTACTTCAGCTACAGGATAAATTTGATTTAAAAATTTTTATTGGAAGATAATTCTTCACAGTACTGTAAATTTGAAGATTTTTAAAGAATTTTTAACCAATGTGAGTCAAAGGGGAAAAAAATGGTAATAAAAAGATAACAAATACAAATTTAAACTGGTCTGTGCAGGGTGATTTTGAAAATTTTGCACCAGAGTAATGGCATAACCAATATTGTGTGTCGGAAATACTAATTTTACTGAAACTGTTGTAATAAAATCTAATCAGATCAGTTATGAAATCATCGCAATTGTCCATTTGAGAAAATGGTGGCTTAAATCATAGAGATAAAATGTGCAGAGAAAAGAAAGGATAAGAGTTACAAAAAGTGAAATCTGACAAGATTCCTCTGATGGCATGTGATGGTAAATCAAGAAAGAGGAATAAATGAATGATAATTCTAAGATTTTAAGGATGAGAAACTTAGAGAATGATCGTACATTCAAATAGCACAAGAAAAATTTTTTTGAAAAAGGAAGAAGTACAATGAAGGACAAATGAGTGCACTTAAAATATGCTGAGTTTCAGAAATCAGTGTTATATCTAGGTAGAAATATCCTGCAACTACTAATGTGAAGTTGGATTAAAAATAATAATATTAATAAGACTTTAAATGGAAATACAGGCTGGAAATCAGCTACACTGACATAATTGAGGCATCTGTATTTACAAATAGGTTTGACAAGAAAAATACTGTATAAAGAGAGTGTTCCAAAGATAGAGTTCTTGTAAAATGCCTACAGTTAGAAGACACACGTCTTCCTTTACTTTTTTCTCTCTTTCTCTCCCCCACCTCCTCTTCGTTTAAGCACTGGAATGCTCTAAGAGTTTCCTTGGTTGATTACTTGGAGCTTAGAAATTCAATACGGGTGGCTCAATGGTAAGGAATCTGAATGCCAAGCAGGAGACACAGGTTTGATCCCTCGGTTGGGAAGATCCTCTGGAGAAGAAATGGCACCCTACTCCAGTATTCTCGTCTGGGAAATCCCGTAGATGGAGGAGCTTCAGAGGCTACAGTCCATGGAATCACAGCACAGACTCAGACATGCTGCTGCTGCTGCTAAGTCGCTTCAGTCGTGTCCAACTCTGTGTGACCGCATAGACAGCAGCCCACCAGGCTCCCCCGTCCCTGGGATTCTCCAGGCAAGAACAGTGGAGTGGATTGCCATTTCCTTCCCTAATGCATGAAAGTGAAAAGTGAAAGTGAAGTCGCTCAGTCGGGTCCAACTCTTAACGACCCCAGGCTACCAGGCTCCTCCGTCTTGATGACTAAACAGCACCAGCAGCAGATTCAATACTGCCTTGCTCTCAAAGCAGTTAAGATCATGGAACTTGCTTTTCAAGCTATGAGGGATATGCAAATTTTGGAATGGATATATTGTATGCAATTTTCTCTGCCATTTCTTAAAATATATCCCCTTTACTAAAGTATTAAGGAAAAACGTGGTAGAGTACCAACATTTTTTATAACATTTTTGATGGCTTCCCACTGTAGTTGAAGATGATCATTTTAGATTGTGTCCATTTAATTGGACTCCCCAGTTTCAGTGTTAGTAACAGGACTCAAAGTTGTAGAGGCTAGGTGTTGGTGATACTCAGAGAAAAGAGAGCCAGTTACCCCAGTAGGCTGAAGGGACAAAGGGACATTCAAATAATTTCAACTACAAGATTTGTAACAAAGTTTAACTGATTCTGCCATTGCTATACATGAAAGGAGTTGGTGGTCATTTTTATATTGATTAATCTTTATTTTCAGAGAAAAAAATTCTGTGTCTAGAGACTGTAGTCTCAATGAGTTCCAGATCTAAGCTGGTTTGCACAACTGGAGACTTTATTCATAGGGAAAGTCTATGTGTGCTGTGCTTAGTTTCTCTGTCATGTTCAACTCTTTGTGACCAAAAACACTGACGCCCACCAGGCTCCTCTGTCCATGAGGATTTCCAGGCAAGAATACTATAATGATTTGCCATGCAATGCAGGAGACCTGGATTTGATCTCTGGGTTGGGGGATTCCTGAAGGAGGGAAAGTCTAGCTCACTGTAAATAAGCCACTTGCAATGGAGATGCAAACATGTATTCTGAATCTTCCTTTAAACCATTGCCAGAGAAACTTGGCTACATTAGTCGCTCAGTCTTGTCCAACTCTGTGATTTCATGGACAGTAGCCCACGAGGCTCCTCTGTCCATGGGATTCTCCAAGCTGGAATATTGGAATAGGTAGCCATTCCCTTCTCCAGAGGGTCTTCCCAACCCAGGGATCAAACCCATGTCTCCTGCATTGTGGGAGGATTCTTTACCATCTGAGCCACCAGGGGAGCCCTAGATGGTGTTTATAACTGATAAAATGGAAATACCAGAGATTATTAAACACTTACTCAGTTCAGTTCAGCTCAGTAGCTCAGTTGTGTCTGACTTTTTGCAACCCCATGAATTGCAGCACACCAGGCCTCCCTGTCCATCACCAACTCCCAAAGTTCACTCAGACTCACGTCCATCGAGTCAGTGATGTCATCCAGCCATCTCATCCTCTGTCATCCCCTTCTTCTCCTGTCCCCAATCCCTCCCAGCATCAGAGTGTTTTCCAATGAGTCAACTCTTTGCATGAGGTGGCCAAAGTACTGGAGCTTCAGGTTTAGCATCATTCCTTCCAAAGAAATCCCAGGGCTGATTTCCTTCAGAATGGACTGGTTGGATCTCCTTGCAGTCCAAGGGACTCTCAAGAGTCTTCTCCAGCACCACAGTTCAAAAGCATCAATTCTTTGGCGCTCAGTCTTCTTCACAGTCCAACTCTCACATCCATACATGACTCCTGGAAAAACCATAGCCTTGACTAGACAGAAGTAGCATTAATTCCCGTGGAACCAAAACATTACTATGATTCAATCACCAGTAGTGTGATTTGCTTACAGAAGTTAGGTGACAGATGAAATCATATCCCAAGTCCAGTTCACAGTGGCCTCAATAGCTATTTCTTTAGTATTAAAAAAGTATGATCTTCCCAAATGGTGTCTCAGATGATAAAGAATCTGCCTGCAATGCAGAAGATCTGGGTTTGATCCCTGTGCCAGGGAGATCCCCTAAAGAAGGGAATGGCAACCCACTCCAGTATTCATGACTGGAGAATTCCACAGACAGAGAAGCCTGCTGGGCTTCCATGGAGTCACAAAGAGTCAGACACAACTGAGCAACTAATACTAGTATCTAAAACTACAGCTACAGTAGAAATATCTGGCAACTAACAGAATCCTTTCATTTGTTCCATGACCTATATTTGTAAAAAGATCCAAGACAAATGAAGAAAAATGCCCTGAAAGTTGACTCCCTTCTACAACTGCAATAATAATCTAAACACATCAAACTGGCATAGCTCCTGATATTCCATATAGATGTAATTCCTTAGCAGACTGTTTGTTTTTTAATTCCAAGTATTTGCAACAATCATTTATAGTTTGTCTTTATCTAGCAAGGACCCATGTACACCTTTACTGTCGTAAATTCAAGTTAGGTCCAGTCTACTGCATTCTGTCATGTTAAGAACTATAAAGCATAATTCTTGAATGTTACATTGTTAACATCATTCTACAAGACTGAAGTAGTAAGTACCATAGATGGTAGATGCCATAGTTACTAAAATAACATCTTTGTTATAAGCTGAGGGAAAAAAAAAGTGCTATACACACAAATGTGAGGTCTGCCACATTAGAGAAGCTTTAGGGGTCCAGTGGTCTTGGAATGCCAAGATGTTTCTCTAAAATGAGTGACAATTTGCAGCATTTTGCACCACTCACCATGAAGAAGGAGGCACAACAGATGGTGAGCCTATTTAGGTTTGATGTCTGCTGTTCTGATTCACTTATTTAGTAATCAATAAGTCTGTTAACTTTAACTGGACCCAATGCAAACTGTGGCTCATGCAGTTATGGGTCTTATGTCAACCACTATGAGAAGCACATGCTGTGGTTAGTTGCTGTTTATAGGAGAGATATAAAGCAGACCTGAATGTAATATGTAGGATGACGAGTCATCAGTGAGAAAAGAATTCTATTTGCCTCAATCTTAAGAGATTTTAGGATTCTCTGTTATGCATGGTTATCAGAGCAACAGCAGGATAATATGACAGCTTTTGAGACCTTGGTTAGAAGTGAGAAATGCTTTTACCAGGGATCTCATTCATGGAAACTGAAACTGATCATGGACATTTTAGGTTTTACATGTCCTGAAATCAACAGACATTCAGGAGTGTTATTCTGGTTAGAGTAACATTTCCTTATTACCAGGGGAAAATAGGATTCTGTTTTCACAGTTGGAAGCAAGAACATTGTATTGGAACCTAGGAGGTTTAATAGGATGACGCTTAGAGATCTCAAGCTCATGAATAATAATGAACGGGAAAGCAGGACAATCAATAAAGGCAAAATTGACTTAAAGACCTAGATTCCATTGGAATAGTCAATTAGATAACCCAACAGATAGAGCAATCCCAGCAGCTGGTAGAGGATAGTTCAGTTTAGTTCAGTCGCTCAGTCGTGTCCAACTCTTTGCGACCCCATGAATCGCAGCACACCAGGCCACCCTGTCCATCACCAGCTCCCGGAGTTTACTCAGACTCACGTCCATCGAGCCAGTGATGCCATCCAGCCATCTCATCCTCTGTCATCCCCTTCTCCTCCTGCCCCCAATCCCTCCCAGTATCAAAGTCTTTTTCAATGAGTCAACTCTTCACATGAGGATAAGGAGAACATAAAATAGATAATAGTGAAAGCAAGTTATGATTTTTAATATGGACCTCATGACCAGAAAGAGTCAAGGACTATAGAAATTTTACTCATCTTTCTTTCCTTTCCTCCTTTTCTAAACCAATAGTGTGAAAAATAATAATTATGTGTGTTAGTATCATTTAGGTCCTAGATAAGAATAAAGTGATCTGACATCATTCCACGATATTGAGTCTGATTGTAGTTTATGTTTCGTCTGCACCATAAATAAGAAATTCTTCATTTGAGTGGATAAGAAAAGAAGTAGTTTATGTTTAGTTTATACCATCTTCCCCAGCTCTACCCCATACATCCTCTTTCCTGTTCAGAGCTCCATGTTGATACCATGGGCACCATTTTACTTTTAGTTGAGTTTGGCAAGTGACAGGCACCAGTGAGAGATTAAGGGAAAGAGAAATAGAGAGCTCAGAATATTTTCTTCCTCCATACTTCAACTGTAACCCTCATGACTGTAACTCCCCAAAGAACTGACCCTTCTTCAGGTTCTAGCTCCCACTGGATTTCAGTAACAGTATTTTCCTTTTCTTCTTCAACTCTGTGGGTGTAACGACACTTTCTGTTGTTACCTGAATTCCTCTAAAATCTTTCTTCATCTTCATATACAATCACCTCAGCAATTCTCTTTAATTTTAGCCTTCTGACTGGTTTTTATGTTATGCCGGTGCCCTAAATGACACAACACACTTTCCTCTGATTGTTTTCATCCCTCCACTATAGGTTATGTGTGTAGTGCTTTCCAGACAAGAATACTGCAGTGAATTGCCATGCCCTCCTCCAGAAGTTTTTCCTGACAAGGGTATCAGACCGATGTGCTTCTGTGTCTCTTTCATTGCAGGTAGACTCTTTACCCGTTGAGCCACCTGGGAAGCCCATAAGTTATATATTTGCTCCATATACTTCTGTGGCTGGTGCTGTAAAATCCCAGTTGTAACCTTTATCACATGGCTTTGTCGTCATTTGTCTTCTTTGTATTTACAATAGCTAGAACATGGAAGCAACCTAGATGTCCATCAACAGATGAATGGATAAAGAAGTTGTGGTACATATACACAATGGAATATTACTCGGCCATAAAAAGAAATGGATTTGAGTCCAGTTCTGATGAGGTGGATGGAACCTAGAACCTATACAGAGTGAAGTATGTCAGAAAGAGAAAGATAAATATTGTATTATAACACACATATATGGAATCTAGAAAAATGTCACTGAAGAATTTATTTACAGGGCAGCAATGGTGAAACAGACATAGAGAATAGACTTATGGACATGGGGAAAGTGGAGAAGAGGGAGAGATGTATGGAAAGAGTAACATGGAAACTTACATTACCATATATAAAATAGATAGCTAACAGGAATTTGCTGTATGGCTCAGGAAAGGGGCTCTGTGTCAACCTAGAGGGGTGAGAGGGGGAGGGAAATGGGAGGGAGTTTCAAAAGGGAGAGCATATATGTATGCCTATGGCTGATTCATGTTGAGGTTTGACAGAAAACAGCAAAATCTGTAAAGCAAATATCCTTCAATTAAAAAAAAAGTTAAAAAGAAAAAAGATGTAATGAAATAAATCTGGAAATTTTTCTCTTCTTTTTATACTTATTATTTCTAGGATATATATTTCTTGGAGAGTTTGTGACATATAACAAGTATTCAAAAGATCTTGTTAAATGAGTGAGTGGTTACTGAATGAAGATTGTCAGAATTTCAAGAAGTCCTTACATCATTAAGAGTTAAACTAAAAGTTTGATCCCCCAAGGAATCCAAGGAAGAATTACATTTTAAGAAAAAAGTGGCACATGGAAAAAAGTCAAAGGGAGAACAAAACAATGATTTAAGATTATGTAGATATATCAGTTACGGAAAGTTAAACAGAATAAGTGCAAAGACAAAGGAAAGAGAAAGACATACCGTCACTATTTCAGTAATGGGATAGAGGTAGATTGCAATCAGGCACAAAATAACCTGAACTTCATAAAATGGAATAAGGGAATAAAAACTTTTGCATTAATTTTTCACCTCACTAGAAAGTGAGGTGATAATAAATTCAGATATTATCAGAAGCAGGAGTGTGTTTACAGGAATGAAAGAAAATGTAAGATGACAGGAAGACAATAATTTGGGCGATTTGAAGGGACTAACCAAAAGTAGTAGGAAGTAGGAAATCAAATGATATCAGATATCTACCTGGCATAACAAATGATTCAAAAAAAAATTTGATGATTGGTCAAATAAGAACGTTGAACATCTGCAAATTGAAATTAGAATGAAGAAAATGTGCATTGTGAATATTAGAGAGGGAAAGGTGAGACGAAATAAAACAAATTATATAGTTTATACTATTAGATATCACAAAGGATACAGGGCAAATTAGCAATATTCACTTCAATGTTTTATTCATTAAAAGAACACTGAGACTAACAATTGTGAGAGAAAGAACTCATAGATTTCTTGAGGCTCAGTTAGGAATTGATACACAACCTTCTTCAGATGTAATTTTTATTGAACTAAAGTTGATTTGTAGACTCAGAAAAGATCCAAGGCTACTAAATTTACAGAGATGTGGAGTTGATTTGAAGAGTTCTCCAGGGACTTTCTTTTACTTTTTTTTTTTTGTACAAAACTCACAACTATTTCCTAAATCCACCTATGTTCAAGGATCATTTTAGTGCACCACGTTTTGTTGTTTTTTTTTTTTCTCACAATTTTTCAGTATCTGGTGTGTATCTATTTGGTTTTGTTGTTAATATAACTACTTAGGGTTTTGCTGTTTTAAGCTTATCTAATTATAATAATTCATACCAGAATCTCTGTGGAGAAATATTCATTAAAATCAGTTCTGATGAAATCTTTTTTGGTCATTCAAAGCAAACCCCAAAGAGCTGACAATTCATTGAATTCAACTCAATATTAAAATTATCAAAGTCTATCATGGCTATTGACTTCATAGCATTTTACAAACTAATTAAAGAATATGTAATCAGAAGCTTAATTTTTGTATCTTGAGTCTCATATTTCAAGTAGTGATAGAATGTGGTACAGAATTGTTTAAGTAAGTGGTTGAAACAGAATGAATGTTGAAGCTATTATAGTTAAGAAGTGTTGAAGACACAATTAGACCAAATTGTTGAAAGAAGTATCACTTGGTACTGGAGTTTTTGTGAGTCATGATATTTAGAACAGTATGTGTGTTGTTGTTGTTTAGTTGCTAGGTCGTGCCTGACTCTTTGAAACCACGTGGACTGTATGTAGTCCGCTAGGCTCCTCCTTCCATTGAATTTTCTAGGCAAGAATACTGGAGTGGGTAGCCTTTTCCTTCTCGAGGGTGTCTTTCCAACTCAAGGATTGAACCCATGTCTCCTGCACTGGCAGGTGAACTCTTTGCCACTGAGCTATCAGGGAAGCCCAGAACAGTACTTTTACTAAATACATACTATGTGCCAACAATTATAGGATGCATTTTGGATAGCACATATCATATTTCAAGAGCACTATGAATAGAAATGATTGCCCCATAATCAATGAACAATAATATTCTAGTTATTGGAGGAAATCCTGCTGATGTGATTCAAGTTTGATAGATTTTAGCTGGGCTTATCTTTGTATTTGTGGTTAGCTGACTAGTAGACTAGGAACTAGATGGTCAAAGATAATCGCAGTCAAGGTGATTCATCTCTGGTCCTTGTGATTTATCTCCTTTACTGAGTTTGCTATCATAGCAGAATTAAATCTAGTTTAGAAATTGGTCAACTTTCATATCCACCCCACATCTTATTCTCCGAAACAACTCACAAATCCCCTGCAAATACTGAAGTGGAAAAGTGACTTCATCCTTGGTAGAAGAAGCAGGAAAGTCATATTGCAAAGGATATTTTAATAAAAGCTATTAATTGGAGTTACCAATGCAAATAATCTATCATAATACCTATTAGGTAAATATCAGAGCTCAAAAGATGGGATTGAAAGACATCAGTCCTAATGGATTTCACCCTAACACCAATGTGCAGTCTGTCCCACTATGAATGATGAATGAATGATGAGGAAAACTGTGAGCCAGTATGGAAGCAATCCAGATGTTGATGAGCAACAATATTGGGTATTTGCAAAGGCTGGTATAATCAAGTGATATGGACCTCAGTAGAAAAGACACAAAACTGACTTTATCACTACCATTAACAGGAATATATGAAAAAGAGAGCCACATTCACTGGGAATGCTTGCTTGGGAAGTAAATAAGACTGAGAGAAAGATGAGTGTCTGTGAAAGAAAAAAAATGTAAATACTAAAGATTTCATTATGAAATTTGGTTCTTGGTCTAAAAAACATTTGACTTTGTAGAGGGGCTGGAATAGAAATAGAGTGAGATTTTAAAAATAGGAGGACATATAAACATTATGTTTAAGCAATATATAGGGGATAAAAGTGTCTTCTTACAAGGCAGTATGTGAATATAAACATATCATCTCTCTACACATCATGGAATTAAATTAGAAAGTAGTATCTGAAAGATATTTGGAAATACCTATAAATGATTACCATTTAAATAACACATTTCTAAATAGCCCACAGATCAATTAAATAATTAAGACAGCATACAAAACTTTTTAACTGAAAAAAAAAGAAAACACCGCATAAGAAAATTTCTAGTATCAAGCTACAGCAGTAGAGAGAGAGGAAATTAATAGCAACACACATTAGAAGAAGAAAATTAACAAATCAATTCTATTCATTTCTTTCACTAGTTGGGAACACCAGCGTATGGCCACAGACTCCTTTGGCCCTTGCCTTGGGTATTGTATAGAATACACAGGACACACAGTCACTGCATTAACCAAGTCACTGTATTTCAAGGGCACTTGGGCATCCTTGGCAGTGCTCCATTCACCTTGGCATGAAGTATCATTCCCCAGGCCATGGGGTCAAAAAGATTTATTTGGGGGGGCCCCAAAATCACTGCAGACGATGATTGCAGCCGTGAAATTAAAAGACGCTTACTCCTTAGAAGAAAAGTTATGACCAACCTAGATAGCATATTCAAAAGCAGAGATATTACTTTGCCAACAATGGTCCATCTAGTCAAGGCTATGGTTTTTCCTGTGGTCATGTATGGATGTGAGAGTTGGACTGTGAAGAGGCTGAGTGCCGAAGAATTGATGCTTTTGAAGTGTGGTGTTGGAGAAGACTCTTGAGAGTCCTTTGGACTGCAAGGAGATCCAACCAGTACATTCTGAAGGAGATCAGTCCTGGGATTTCTTTGGAAGGAATGATGCTAAAGCTGAAGCTCCAGTACTTTGGCCACCTCATGCAAAGAGTTGACTCATTGGAAAAGACTCTGATGCTGGGAGGGATTGGGGACAGGAGAAGAAGGGGACGACAGAGGGTGAGATGGCTGGATGGCATCACTGACTCGATGGACGTGAGTCTGAGTGAACTCCGGGAGTTGGTGATGGACAGGGAGGCCTGGTGTGCTGTGATTCATAGGGTCGCAAAGAGTCGGACACAACTGAGCGACTGAACTGAACTGATGACTTGGTGACTAACACACGGGTATCAGTGGAATTTCCCTCACTCCTTCCCTACAACACCCAGGAGCTGCAATGGGGTGCCGGGGGTGAGGGGCAAATTTGAAGGATATACACATTCACAGGACCTAGCAAAACCTGAATTTTTGAGACTGGCAGACAGGGCGCTCCTATGCTGCAAATAGGCATGCCTCTTAGGCAAAGAGGGAATTTAAAGCTCAGACGAGGTGGGTGGGGGCTTCTCAGGTGACACAGTAATAAAGAACCTGCCTGCCAAGTCAGGAGACGCTNGGCAAATTTGAAGGATATACACATTCACAGGACCTAGCAAAACCTGAATTTTTGAGACTGGCAGACAGGGCGCTCCTATGCTGCAAATAGGCATGCCTCTTAGGCAAAGAGGGAATTTAAAGCTCAGACGAGGTGGGTGGGGGCTTCTCAGGTGACACAGTAATAAAGAACCTGCCTGCCAAGTCAAGAGACGCTTGGAGACTCAGGTTGGATCCCTGGGTTGGGAAGATCCCCTGGAGAAGGAAATGGCAACCCACTCCAGTAGTCTTGCCTGGAGAATCCCATGGACAGAGGAGCCTGGCTGGCTACATTCCATAGGGTTGCAAAGAGTCAGGCACAACTGAGCAGGCACACAGAGGTCCTTATCTGACTCCTCCATAAGAAGGGAAGTTCTTATCCTTCCATTGCTGCTGCTCCAGGTACAGATATGCTGTCCACACTGGACACTGTTGCTTTCTGGGGTATAACATGTTTCTGTTTCCTCCTGAAGCTGAGACCCAAGTCCTAGAGGGACTCTCTTCTTTTTTTGTCTCAGCCACAGTGCTCAAGCCATACCTTTCAGAGTCACAGACATGGCTAACTCAGATGGTAGCCCTGCTCAGGAGATGCCTAGAGATTTAATCTGCTTCACTAATATTTTCATCTTCTCAAAGGTGGCCAGCTGTTCTGATCCCCAGTCCCACACTTGCCCTCTCTTTACCAGGTGGCATTCTTTGATGGCTCAGATGATAAAGAATCTGCCTGCAATGCAGGGGACCCATGCTCAATCCCTGGGTCAAGAAGATCCCCTAGAGAAGGGCATGGCAACTCACTCCAGTATTCTTGCCTGGAGAATTCCATGGACAGAGTAGCCTGGTGGGCCACAGACCATGGGTCACAAAGCATGGGACACGATTGAGTGACTAACACTTGCACCTTTCATTTTCACTTCATAAGCAATGGAGGCAGTGCTTCAAGTAAGGAGTAAAAGTTCCTAAAATCCCAGACTCCTATAAAGCTTGCTCTTCTTTCACACTGGACAGGCTTGCATGTTAGCAATTAGAACTCCAGCACAACACACATCTTATTCAACCAGAACTCCCCAAAACTTTAGGGCAATGCCTCCACCTTGAATTTTCTGTGGGTTCGCTGCTGGTTCTTTCCTTCCAGCAAAGTCTGCATAGGGTCTACAGCAGAGACAAGTCTTCACATGTTAACATTATATCAACAAGACCATTTTGCTGAAGGAGACAGGCATCAGTCTTTGACTACGTTCTCGTGATATTTTGTGAGGTTGTGCATGTAACCTTGGCGAACCACTTGAAATGTCACTTGTTCTCTTCCACATGAAGGCAAATCAGCCCAGTGACTCAATGACCAGGGTTCTACTGAAAAATAAAACATTTGTTAAGTTCAGTGCAGCACAGCATCCTCCTAGAAACTTGAACAAGGTATCTAAGTTGGTGGCAATGTTGGGCTCAGCTGTATAGATGAGGGAAGGGCCCCTACCTTGTTCATTTCTCAGTAATTCATGGTCAGCTGCCATGAGGCTTTGCCATACCAGGCTGTTGAAAACACTATGGGCAAGGCATTTAATACCCATGCCATGCAATTCTTGGCTGGGTTGTCGTATTTCCTTACACCGGCTGGCTCCCTTTTGTGGTTTTCCTTCAGACTGGTTTGATTACTCTAACTCAAGGGTGGAGTTCACCAACACAGGTATGCAGAGCTTGACCTTGTAGCAAAAAACTATGGCTACAACTATGTTGGAAATATAAAGAAGTACACATGTATGAGGGCTTCCCAGGTGGCTCAGTGATAAAGAATCCATCTGCCAATGCAAGAGACCCTGATTTGATCCCTTAGTCTGAAAGAACCCGTAGAGGAGGAAATAGCAAACCTCTCCCATATTCTTGCCTGGAAAATTTAATGGATAGAGACTAGTGGGCTACAAGTCCACAGGGGCAAAAGATATTAATAAAATACAAGAATTAACCTTGTCTAAAGGGTCTGCTCTGAGGAGCAGCGATTGGGTATTGCTCATGTATAAGGACATTTACAGTGTTTTTTTTTTTTCCTTCTATTATAAAATTGCATAAAACTATTTGACTTATAAGTATGTGCATACATAGGTGTGGTGAAGAATAAAATTAAAATGGGTAAAGTCTAACTCTAAATAGTATGCTGATACCATTAACTGCATGATAGTTTGATGTTAACAAAATTTAATAGTTTCAAAGTAAAATAAATTTTGAGGTTTACTCTGAAATTATAAAGTTGCTAAGTTATTAGGATGGAAATAAAAGTACTTGTCTCATTAGGTTGTTCTCATAAAATGGCCAGTTTCTCTAAAGGCAGTCTCTCTCTTCGCCCCACCCCCCAATTCCCTCTCACTCTCCTTCTCCTCCCTTAACCTATGACTTCCTGATAAGAAGTGATAAAGCTAAATTCTCAGAAATGTCTCCATATTACACAAAAAGTGGCTACCAATCTCTTTGCCACTAGGCAACTGTCAGTTTTCACTACGTCCAATTATCACTGGATCCCACTATAAGTTAATTTGTTACCTGATTTGTTTCACTGCATTTTCAGAACTGTTTTACTTGCTCTTATGACAGATTTATTTCTGCCATTTTAGCAGTTGAATTGAACTGTGGAAGGCAATTGATTATTGAGGAACAATAACTCAGCTACACAGCAGCACCATCTTTTGGCCTTCGAAGGAAAATATTCCAAACTTGTAGATTTTGAAGCTTGCATTTCTGGCATGTTAGCTATGTGAATCACATTTGCGATTTAATTGAAGTAAGAAAGTGGCTTCAAAAGGAATTAAATTAACATTTTACATGAGACAGGATACTCACAAACAGATCTGAAAGAAAAAAAAAAGGTCTTTATTCATTATACACAAAGTAAAAGATCCCCTGGAAGAAGAAATGGAAACCCACTTCAGCACCCTTGCGTGGGAAAATCTCAGGGACAGAGAAGCCTGGAGGGCTACTGTCCATAGGGTCACAAGGAGTTGGACATAACTGAGCAACTAAACATAGCACAACAATAACAAATTAAAGTGTTTCCTTAGAAATGGTGTATCTCTGAAATTATTCATTTGTTTTTACTTATGAATTGATTGTGTGTTAATTTTGTATGATTCATTAATACTGAAAATTTAAATTTATTTATATTTTTGATTTATGAAAGGACTTGCCACAATTTACTTACTTGCTGAAATACAGACCCCAAGATAGTCTTTGTTGCACTTATTTTTACAGTAGTAGTAACACATTTCTTCTCAAATACTCATGATTTTAATGTATATTTACCAAATATTTTCTTTTCACATTTTATTATCGTGTCTCCTGAAGAAAATTTGCAGGAAGTGCAAATCCTATGAAAACTAGATTTTAAGTCTGTGTAAAGAATAAAACACACTTTATGTCTTTGACTATCACTTTATTTTGCCATTACTAATATAGTTACAGAAATAGAATATATGAAATAAACAGAATGCAACATCAGAAAAGGTAAGTTTTATTCTGGTCTTAAAAATGATTAGTTAGATATAAGAGAGAGGTGTTGCAATCTTTCNTTTAATTTCATGGCTGCCGTCACCATCTGCAGTGATTTTAGAGCCCCCAAAAATAAAGTCTGACACTGTTTCCACTGTTTCCCCATCTATTTCCCATGAAGTGATGGGACCAGATGCCATGATCTTCGTTTTCTGAATGTTTAGCTTTAAGCCAACTTGTTCACTCTCCACTTAAAACAAGAATAGAAAAATAGAATCATAACAAAACATTCAATAACTGTGAAATTTTCATGCATAACAATGTGTAACTAGAATACCAAAAGGAGAATAAAGCAGCAAAAAATATTTTCAGTAATAACATTTGAGAACTTTACAAAATTCATGACTGACACCAAACCACAAGCCTAGTTCAGAGAACATTAACTAAAATTAATGGGAAAAGAAAAACAAATAACTAGAACTATTACATTCAAATAGTAGAAATTCAAAGACAAAAAAAAAAAAAAAACTTTAACAAAGCTTGGGAAAAAACCCACTTTATTTATAGAGGAAAAGAATATAACTATAGTGGAATTCTTGTCATAAATCATTTAATAAGAGTAAAATAAAAAATTTAAAGTTGAAAAAAATCCAACCTAAGATTCTATATTTAGCAAAAGTATCCTTCAAAAGTAAAGGAGAATAAAATACTTTCTCAGATAAACTGAGGAATTCAGCAGCAGCATACCTACCCTGCATAAAATGTTAAAGAGTTCTTTAGAAAGAAGTAAAATAACATAGGCAGAAACTGATCTATATAAAGAAAGGAAAAGCTTTAGATAAGGAATAAATGAACATAAAATTAAATTGCTTACATTTATTATAATTAATTGATAAAAAGATATCTGTTTGTTTAAAGTGGGCTTCCCAGGTGGTGATAGTGTTAAAGAATCTGTCTGCAAATGCGGGAGTCATAAGAGAGGCTGGTTTGATCCCTGAGTTGGGGAGACTCCTCCATAGTAATTATATAATGGGTGAATAGAATTACTTGTGTATAAGGAAATGAAAACAATGTTGTAAGAGGTGGGAGGAAGGAATTGATTATAAGATAACCACATTCCATGTGAGACCATATAGGGTTACTTGTATTATAATTTAAAGTAAAGTTACATTACTTAAAAATGTGTATTCTAAACTCTAGAGCAAGTACTATACAAATTATAAAAGCAGAATAATTGATGTTCTAAAAGAAGAGATAATCATATAAAATACCAAATTAAAATAAGAGAAGATTTTAAAGGAAGGAGATAAAGAGAAATGCAAAGGGAGTCAATAGAAACCAGTTAAAAACATGATAGATATTAAGAAACATATATCAAAATATTTTTAATTTTCAATGGTCTAAATTTACCAATTAAATGAAGATTGTCAGAGTAGATTTTTTAAAAATTATGTTGTATACAAGAAGCCCATTTTAAATTTAAAGACTTTAAATTTTATAGGTTAAAATTAAAGGGATAGAGAGAACCATCCAATAACAACACTAATCAAAAGAGAGCAATGTAGCTATAATAATTTCAGACAGAGTAGAATCCTCAACAGGAAAATTAATAGAGATAAGGAAAAGCATAATAGTAAAGGGGTCAACTTTCTAACAACACATTACAATCCTAAACATGTATGTCTGAATCAGAAGAGCATCAAATTGCATTAAAAGTAAAAGAAGAAATAGAAAAATTCACTATTTTAGTTGAAGACATCAATATCCCTCCAATAGCAACTGACAGATCATAGAGATAAACAATCAGTATGAACATAGATGATCTGAACTAAATTATTAAACAATGTCATATAATTGTTATTTAGATTTCTCCAGAGTACACACTCTTCCCAAATCACATAGAACATTCACCAAGATAGACTATATTTGGCTATGAAGGCCATCAATTGAAATCAGACAAAGAAAGTCCTCAGGTGGCAATGGAATTAAACTAGAAAACAATACCTGAAAAGATAGCTAGAAAATCACCCAAATACTTGGAAGTTAATTTGCACACTTCTGATAATCCGTGGTTTCAAAAAATCTCACAAGAAAATTAAAACATTTTGAACAAAATGAAGATTAGAATGTAGATTATCAAAAGGTATGAGATACAGTGGAAGCAGTGTTCAGAAGTAAATGTAAAAGAAAAAAGAGAAATCTACAATGAATAACTTAGTTTCTACCTCAGGAAGTTAGAGAGAGAAGAGAATTTAAGATTAAACAAGAAAAAACAAATATTAGGGCAAAAATAAAACTAAAAAAGAGGCTGAAAAAAGAGAATATCAGTCAAAATAAAACCTGGTTATTAAAAATATTTATAAAATTAATAAATTTATAGTTAGGCTAATCAAGAAAATAGAGGACACAAATTACTAGTGTCAAAAAGGAAGAATGGGTCATCGCTATTGAGTCCATGCATATGAATAAGAAAGAAAAATATCAGCAACTCTGTGCTCACAAATTTTATAACCAATTTTTTTTAATGCAAAAAGTACAAAACTCAAACAGAAAAAATAGACATGATCTGAATAACACCATAACTATTCAGGAAATAGAGCTAACGATTCATAATCTTCTCAGAAAAGATAAAGTTAAGCCCAACTGGTTTCACTGATGAATTCTACCAAAGAAACAATACAAATTCTCTATGATAACCTCAAGAAAACAGAAGCAAAAAGAATACTTTCTAAGTCATGTTATATGGTCAATGTTACCCTAATATTGAAAACAGATAAATACATTACAAGACAGGGGAATTACAAATCAAGATCATCAAAAACAGAAAAGTCTGAGAAACTGTCACAGTTAAGGGGAGACTAAGGACACATAACTAAAAATAATGTATCCTGGTTGGGATACTGGTATTGAAAAAAGATATTAAGTTAAAATTAAGGAATTTAATATGTCTATATTCTAGGGAATAAATACAGTAGTTAATAGTGTATCAAGTTTGTTTATTGCTTGTGACAAATCAACCATATTAATGTTAAATGTTAGTGATATGAGGCTGAGTGTGGATACACGAGGACACTGTAATACAACTCTGATTGCTAAGGGTTTTCTTTTGGCGATGATGAAAATGTTCTGTAGTGATGATTGCATAACTGAATATGCTAAAAACCACTTAACTGTACACTGGAACAGGATGAATTTTAGGATACGTGAATTAAATCTCAACGCTTTTATAAATTTTTTTAATAAAATGAAGCAAATGTATGAATTACACATTTTTAAATCATTAAGTTCTATTTTGTTACTTTTATGATATGTTTGAATTATATTAAATTTGATGCATGTACACATTACCAGTACTCCCAAATGAAGGCTTAATAAATATTTGTTGAAAAAAATCAAACATATGTAGATAAAGCTAACGTGTAAACTTTCTCCACTATAGGTTTTTAAACACTGAATTCTCCCTTTTTTCTTATAATTTAATTGCCACTGAATTCCACCTTAATGTTAAATTATTCAGTCAGTGGATTCTTGTAGATACAATCATGTGAATACCTTACTTGTCCATTCTATCCTGAGTTACATCCTTGTTGGTTTGGAGAGGCATCCCTTTAATAGCTTCGTTTCCTTGCCAAAGTTGTATTGCAGTGATGCTGCTCTTGACACTGCTTTAAGTGAAAATGTTACTATACTACTTCATAGATATTCAGAACCTTTCAGGTTTTGGATGAAGAGGTCTGATTGAAAATCAGAGACAGACACATACAGAGAATTCCAAGTTCCCAGTTGCCTTGAAGTTAACTGGAGTGGGCACTTGATTATTATGAAGGTTAGAATTGGATTGAAGAATCATACTTAAAGGTGTAATAGAGCTCAGAAAGTGTCAGACCTTAGAAGTACCTGGCCCTTGATTGTAGCAGCTGGAAATGATTTAACAAGCACTTGAGGTGACAGAATCAAATGCTTTATATGATGAATGGGCTGTTTCAATATAGTAAATTATTTTGCTCTTTAAAACTCAGAATTAAATAGTTTATTTTGGGAGGGGGCGTGGGCAGGGGGGGAAGAGCTTCAGTAGAAAGGCTTAAAATCATATACATTAAAAAAAGTGGAATCTCAGATCACATCATGAACATATTTTTTTTGGCTTTATGTTCTGTATTAACTGTGTGTGTACTCAGTTGTACCCTACATTTTGCAACCCCATGGACTGTAGCCTGCTAGGCTCTTCTGTCCATAGGATTCTCCAAGCAAGAATACTGGAGTGGGTGGCCATTTCCTACACCAGGCGATTTTTCTGACCCAGGGATCCAACCAGCATTGGCAGGTGGTTTTGTTACCACTGAGCTGCTTGGGAAGCCCTAACATAGAAAATATATATTCCTTTATTAATGAAAGGAGATTATATCTCAGTGATTATCTCTTGCAGCATTTGTGAAGGCTCTGTCTTTAGAGAAATAATATTGGGTGGCAGTTTAAAGCAGGTTTAAAGCACAACGTTCAGACACATTAAGAAGTTATCATTTTATTTGATATGTAAAGATATCAGTTTCTTCCATTTCTTTCTTGAATCCATTGACTAGCTGGAGTTATTCATTTGTTTGTATCCTTCATTCATTTATTCAATCATTCTTGTGTTCTTGAGCACTAGTCATTTTCTAGGCACTTGGCTCATACTCTATAGCATCTACATACAATGTGGGAGACCCAGGTTCAATCCCTGGGTCGGTTCAATCCCTGGGTTGGGAAGATCCCCTGGAGAAGGAAATGGCAACTCACTCTAGTGCTCTTGCCTGGAAAATCTCATGGACAGAGAAAACTGGTAGGTTACAGTCCATGGGATTGCAAAGAGTCAGATACAACTGATCAACTTCACTTTTTCTTTTCTTATACAACTACACCTTAGGAATAGAACATTTTCTAAAAGAGCCCTTGCTCTTAAGAGAAATTATCATATATAGGTAGCAATCACTTTAAACAGTAACTTTCTCACTATGAAAAAAAACAGTCTGAATTTGTGGATTATGTACTTACTGCTGCCAAAATTTCCTTTCTTTTTCTTGAAAATTTTGCTAAACTTTGGTCATTAGTATTCCTTGATTTAACTAGTTTCATACCATCCAAATTGCTGCTCTGTTACACTTATTAGCATATCCTAAACTAATGAAGTAAAAATCAGATCCCAAACAACTAATTTCCCACATTTCTGTATGTGTAGGAAGACATAATTATATAAATAGTAAATCAAAAAATATATAATTTAAATAAATATACTTGGCTTTTCTTTTATTGAGTTATTAAATGTCTTTCCTTAATAGCAGTTCTTTGTTCTTACTGTCAAAACAAACATACACAAACCTTGGAAAATCAATTTCCATTAAACATTTTAACTAAATAATATTATTAACAAAAGTTATAAAAGATATATTTTAAATGATAAAATTAAGTTGTGTGTGTGTGTGTGTGTGTGTGCACTCAGTCATTAAGTCGTGTCTGATTGTTTGCAACACTGTGGACTGTTGCCCACCAGGCTCAGTCCATGAAATTTCGTAGGCAAGAATACTGGAGGTGGTGTGCCATTTCCTATTTAGGGAATTTTCCTGACCCAGGGGTCAATCCCACATCTCTTGCATCTCCTGTATTAGAAGGCAGATTATTTGCCACTGGGCCACCTGAATTCAGCTACCCAAAAAATTAATTTTGATCTGAAGTTATAGAATTGAAAATGGAAGGAATTGTTCAGGAATTTTAGACTTTAAACCAACAAAAACAAAAGAAATTCAGCAGCAACTACATATTTAAATTTTAAAAAATAGACAATGAGGTGATTTTTGCTTGTTTATCTTGTTTTATTACTGATTCTGATTAAATTAATTAAATCTACATGCCTATTTGATCTATGTAGGTCACAACTTTATTCTGTATTTGGAGTTCTGATTTGCCCTATGTCTCTACTTTTATTTTGATTTTTTAAATTTTTTAATTTAAGAATTATAGAATGAATAGTGAATTTACTTTTACTTGGATTCACTGATTTTTCTAGCATATAATATAGAATCTCAAATCTATTATATACTAGAGGCTTTAAGTAGATAAATGAAATCAGAGTTGTTCCAAAAATAATTATAGCTACATCTGGATAATAGAGGAAAATCTGAAAATAAATGTAGTTATTGATTACTCATTCTCAACCACAAATATTTTAATTTTATTATTTAAATGGGGTTTTCCTGGTGGTTCAGACAGTAAAGAGTCTACCTGCAATGTAGGAGACCCTGGTTCGATCTCTGGGTTAGGAAGATCCCCTGGAGAAAGAAATGGCTTACCCACTCCAGGGGGCTTCTTTAATAGCTCAGCTGGTAAAGAATCTACCTGCAATGCAGGAGACCTGGGTTCAATCCCAGGTTGGAAAGATTCCCCTGGAGGAAGGCGTGGCAACCCACTCCAGTTTTGTTGCCTGGAGAACACCCATGGACAGAATAGCATTACAGGCTANAGAAATGGCTTACCCACTCCAGGGGGCTTCTTTAATAGCTCAGCTGGTAAAGAATCTACCTGCAATGCAGGAGACCTGGGTTCAATCCCAGGTTGGAAAGATTCCCCTGGAGGAAGGCGTGGCAACCCACTCCAGTTTTGTTGCCTGGAGAACACCCATGGACAGAATAGCATTACAGGCTACAGTCCATGGCATCACAAAGAATCAGACACCACTGAGCAACTAAGCACAGCACCCACTCCAGTATTCTTAATTTTCCATTAATCTCTAGAGTTAATTGTATATATGCCTGCCTCACTCAATTTCAAACTGCTTTAGTGAAATACCAAATTCCCTATCTTCTTAACCTGTCATTTCAATTAAACTAATTATATAACATAAGCATTCAAAACAATATCTATTTACCAAATGAATGAAAAAGAATTCAGTTATATTTACTAAATATTGTATTTCAGAATAAACTTATTTTTCATAAATAATTTTATAATAAGGGTACACTTAATAAAACTTTGTCAATGATTTACATTTATAGCCTCAAAAACTTAAATAAACATGTTGGAATTTTTTCCCTATGACTTTGCTTTCACAGCATAATTTATGATGCTAAGTTTCAACTTTGGTTATTACCTTCTGTATATAAAGTTTAAAATTTTAAAGTCAAGTTTAACATTTTAATTATACTGGCATCCTAAGTTTTTATTATAATTTTTCATATATATAGAGATGCTTACCCTCCGATTCATGATGTTTTACTTGTCACACAATAAATTAATCTGTATAGTAGGTCCAATTAATAGCAATTTTTTATAGGCATAGATTCTACCAAACTATGTTTCTATATAGTACATTATAAAAGACGATTATATCCTAGATGGCTACACTTATTTCTCTGACTCTGTTTTCAAAATGATCCTAGCTGTTCTTAACACCATACTTAACAGACACATTTTCAATACACTTGGTGCAACATCAACATGTTTATAAACATCTAGTCCTCCAGCTTAGGAACAAGAAAGTATCTTGCTCTGTTTCTGAAGACTTTTCATAAACCTCTAAATAAGCTGGTGTATGCTTTCATTAATTTCCCATTAATTCTTATTAAGGTAATTTATTATTTTGCTACTTGGTTTACGTTTTTATTGCTTAGAGTTTCCCCCATTGAACTCTTTCTGAGAATTTTTGTATACAGAAAAATTACTGAATTTTAAAATTTTAATCTCACTATATTACTTCATTTGTATGTTTCTGCTGATTCTCTTAAATTTTCTAGACACAATCATTCTTATACTAATGAAAACTTTTCCTCTCTCCTCCTTGAAGCCATACATATTATTTGTATTTAGTGTATTTGACTGGCCAAAAATGATACATTAACCATTTTAATTATTAGAAGAGTTCTTTTTAAAATCATATCATATTTTAACTGCCTAAGAAATAAAACTGTAATATTGATTTAAAGACAGCAAATCATCATGATATTTATTAGATAGTACTGTACTCCAAGTTACGAGGTATAGTCTTTTTCTCCAGAGATTTAATCATGAAGTTTATTCAAGCCCATGTTGATTATTTTTGCTGAATACATTATTAATTACAAAAATTTGATGAAAAACATTCAGTTCAGTTCAGTTCAGTTCAGTTCCGTCACTTAGTCTGTCAGACTCATTGAGACCCCATGAATTGCAGCACGCCAGGCCTCCCTGTCTATCACCAGCTCCCAGAGTTTACCCAAACTCATGTCAGTGATGCCATCCAGCCATCTCACCCTCTGTCATCCCCTTCTCCTCCTGCCCCCAATCCCTCCCAGNGTACTCCTTTTCCTATTTGGAACCAGTCTGTTGTTCCATGTCCAGTTCTAACTGTTGCTTTCTGACCTACATATAGGTTTCTCAAGAGGCAGGTCAGGTGGTCTGGTATTCCCATCTCTTCAGAATTTTCCACAGTTTATTGTGATCCACACAGTCAAAGGCTTTGGCAGACAATCAAAAATTTTAAAGATGAAATAGGAGATCCTGCTAGTTGCTTGTTTAATACCTACTTTCTTTTTCTTGCCAGCAGAATTCCAATTTTGGAGGGATAGCAACACACATAATTACAGACACTCCTCAGAACCCTTTTCTTGTTTAGATGTTTTCTTGTTCAACTCTTAGCGACCCCACAGACTGCAGCACACCAGACTTTCCTGTCCATCACCACCTCTTGTAGTTTGCTCAAACTCATGTCCATTGACTTAGTGATGCCATCCACCCATCTCATCCTCTTTCTCTCCCTTCACCTCTGGCTCTCAATCTTTCCCAACATCAGGGTCTTTTCCAATGAGTCGGCTCTTAGCATCAGGTGGTCAAAGTATTGGAGCTTCAGCTTCAACATCAGTCCTTCCAATGAATATTCAGGGTTGATTTCCTTTAGGATTGAGTGGTTATCCTTACAATTATAAATATCCGCTGCCTTATATCCTGATAAAAAAGTTCAGAGATTCAAGAGACATGTCTTTTACCCTTTACTCACGCCCGTATTTTTTCTAGATAAAATATGGGCACAAAGCAAGGAGCTTCAGTAAACATCTTGTTACAAACATGAAGAGGACAGCTTTGTATTAAAGTTAGCAGATCAGGGGGCAGGAGAAAGTGGCCCAAAAAGTACACACTTCCAGTTATAAGATAAAGAAGTATTAGAGATATAATGCATAACATGATGGCTGTAGTAGTTAACATTGCTGAATGATACACGAAGGGCTTTCCAGGTGGTTCAGTGATAAAGAATCTACCTGCCAATGAAGGAGAGGTGGGTTTGACACCTGGGTTGATTCCTTAGAGAGAAAAATGAAAACACACCCCAGTATTCTTGCCTGGGAAATTCTATGGACAGAGGAATCTGTCAAACTACAGTCCATGGGATCGCAAAAGAGTTGGACATGATCTAGCAACTAAAACATAACAATGATATATGAAAGAGTTAACAGAGTGAATCATCACGTTTTTTTTTTTTTTCTTTGCTTCTTCCTTTTCTTTTTACTGTTCCTATAGGAGATGATGGATGTGAGCTGAACTTATTGTGGTATTATTTCACAATACATGTCAGTCAGTCAAACCATCAGGCTGTACACTTTTAACAGTGACATGTGTCAATCATTTCTCTATAACACTGGAGAAATATAACTTCAAAAAGTTTTTTTTTTCTTTTTTTTAATAACAGGTCAATAAGGTGAAGCATGCTTAGATCTTTCAGGACTGGAAGGACAGTATCAGGAACTTCTTATTGCCATCAAATTGGTTATTTGCTTAAGTCACTCTAGTTAGGTTCCAATCACACACTTAAATGTAATTCTGTATGTTTAAATAATTTTTTCAAAATTTTAATTTTATTTCTTTTTATCGACGTATGAGGGCTTCCCTTGTGACTCAGCTGGTAAAGAATCCACCAACAATGTAGGAGACTTGGGTTCGATCCCTAGGTTGGAAAGATCTCCTGGAGAAGGGAAAGGCTACCCACTCCAGTATTCTGGCCTAGAGAATTCCATGAACTACACAGTCCATGGGGTACCAAGGAATTAGACACAACTGAGTGACTTTCACTTTCACTTTTCACTGAAGTGTGAAACTGAAGTTGCTCAGCCATGTCCAGCTCTTTGGGACCCCATAGACTGCAGCCTACCAGGCTCCTCCATCCACGGGATTTTCCAGGCAAGAGTACTGGAGTGGGTTGCCATTTCCTTCTCCAGGGGATCTTCCTGACCCAGGGATCAAACCTGGATCTCCTGCACTGCAGGCAGACGCTTTACCATCTGAGCCACCAGGGAAGATTTATTGAAGAATGGCTGACTTAAAATATTGTGTTAGTTTAAGGTGACCAGCTCATTGCTTTTCTCTATATATATTCCTATTCAAGTTTTTTTTTTTCCTTATAAGCTATTACAAATTATTGAGTAGAGTTCCCTGTACTATACAGTAGGTCCTTGCTGGTTACTTATTTTATGTATTGGATTGTTTGCATGTTAATCCCAACCTCCTAATTTATTCCTTACCCACCTCCTTTCTCCTTTGGTGACTATAAGTTTGTTTTCTATGTCTCTGAGTCTCTATTTTGTAAATAAATCCATTTGTATAATTTTTTTTTTAGATTCCACATGTAAGTGATCATATGATACTTGTCTTTCTCTGCCTTAAATAACTACTAAAAGAACTGATTCATTACAGTAAAATGTCTTTTATAAGTTTATTCCTTTGTAGTTAATAGCATTTTAACATTGATTTTTTTTTTTAATAAAGGATAATTGCTTTACAGAATTTTGTTTTCTGTCAAACCTCAACATGAATCAGCCATAGGTATACATATATCCCCACCCTTTTGAACCTCCTTCCCATTTTCCACCTTATCTCATCCTTCTAGATTGATACAGAACCCGTTTGAGTTTCCTGAGCCATACAGCAAATTCCCGATGGCTGTCTATTTTACATATGCAATGTAAGTTTCCGTGTTACTCTTTCCATACATCTCATCCTCTCCTCCCCTCTCTGCATGTCCATAAGTCTATTCTCTATGTCTGTTTCTCCATTCAGTTCAGTTCAACTCAGTAGCTCAGCCGTGTCCAACTCTTTGTGACCCCATGGACTGCAGGACTCCAGGCCTCCCTATCCATCACCAACTGCTGGAATTTACTCAAATTCATGTCCATTGAGTTGGTGTTACCATCCAACCATCTCATCCTCTGTCGTCCCCTTTTCCTTCCACCTTCTCTGATAATGAGCGATGCTGAGCATCTTTTCACGTGTTTGTTAGCCATCTGTATGTCTTCTTTGGCGAAACGTCTGCTTAGGTCTTTTCCCACTTTTTGATTGGGTTGTTTGTTTTTCTGGTGTTTAGTTGTATGAAGTGCTTGTATATTTTGGAATTTAACCCTTTGTCAGTTGTTTTATACTATTATATTCTGCCATTCTGCGGGTTGTCTTTTCACCTTGCTTATAGTTTCCATTGCTGTGCAAAAGCTTTTAAGTTTAATCATGTCCCACTTGTTTACTTTTGTTTTTATTTCCATTAGTCTAGGAGGTGGGTCATAGGGGATCTTGCTTTGATTTATGTCATCGAATGTTCTGCCTAAGTTTCCCTCTAAGAGTTTTATAGTTTCTGGTCTTACATTTAGATCTTTAATTCATTTTGGGTTTATCTTTGCTTATAGTGTTAGGAAATGTTCTAATTTCATTCTTTTACATGTAGCTGTCCAATTTTCCCAGCACCATTTATTGAAGAGGCTATCTTTGTCCCATTGTATGTTCTTGCCTCCTTTGTGAAAAATAAGGTACCCATATGTGCATGAGTTTATTTCTGGGCTTTCTATATTGTTCCACTGGTCTATATTTCTTTTTCTGTGCCATTACCATACTGTCTTGATGACTGTAGCTTTGTAGTATAGTCAAGAAGTTTGATACCTTCAGTTCCATTCTTTCTCAAGATGCTTTGGCTGTTCAGAGTCTTTTGTGTTTCCATATGAATTGTGAAAATTTTTCTTCTAGTTTTGTGAAAAATGGCTTTCGTAATTTGATAGGTATTGTATTGAATCTGTAGATTGTGCTTGGTAGTATAGGCATTTTCATAGGATTGAGTTTTTCTACCCAGGAACATGGTATATCTCTCTGTTTATGTTCTTTGATATCTTTCATCAGTGTCTTATAATTTTCTGTGTACAGTTCTTTTGTCCCTTAGGTAAGTTTATTCTAGATATTTAATTATTTTTGTTGCAATGGTGAATGGGATTGATTCCTTAATTTCTCTTTCTGATTTTTCATTGTTAGTATATTGAAATGCAAGTGACTTCTGTGTATAGGTTTTGTCTCCTGCAACTTTGCCAAATTCACTGATTAGCTCCAATAATTTTCTGATGCTATCTTTAAGGGTTTTATGTACAGTATCATGTCATCTGCAAATAGTGAGAGCTTTACTTCTTCTTTTCTGATCTGGATTCCTTTTATTTATTTTTCTTCTCTGATTGCTGTAGCTAGGACTTCCAGAACTGTGCTGAATAATAGTGGTGAAAGTGGACACCCTTGTCTTGTTCCTGATCTTAGGGAGAACGCTTTCACGTTTTCATCATTGAGAATAATGTTTGCTGAAAGCTTATCATATATGTTGAGGTAGGTTCCTCCTGTGGAGAAGGCAATGGCAACCCACTCCAGTGTTCTTGCCTGGAGAATCCCAGGGACAGGGGAGCCTGGTAGGCTGCCGTCTATGAGGTCGCACAGAGTTGGACACTACTGAAGCGACTTAGCAGCAGCAGCAGCAGCAGGTTCCTCCTGTGTCCATTTTTTGAAGAGTTTTAATCATAAATGGATGCTGAATTTTGTTAAAAGCTTTTTCTGCATCTATTGAGGTGATCATATGGTTTTTATCTTTCAGTTTGTTAATATGGTGTATCACATTGATTGAATTGCATATACTGAAGAATCCTTGCAACTCTGGAAGAAACCCAACTTGATTATAGTGTATGAGCTTTTTTATGTGCTGCTGAATTCTGTTTGTAAAATTTTGCTGAGGATTTTTGCATCTATATTCATCAGTGATATTGGCCTGTAATTTGGCTTTTGTGTGTACTCTTTATCTGGTTTTGGTATCAAGGTGATGGTGGCCTCATAGAATGAGTTTGGAAGTGTTCCTTACTCTGCAATTTTTTGAAAGAGTTTCAGAAGGATAGGCATTAGCTCGTCTCTAAATTTTTGATAGAATTCTCCTGTGAAGCCATCTGGTCTTGGGCTTTTGTTTTTTGGGAGATTTTTGATCACAGCTTCAATTTCAGTGCTTGTAATTGGGTTGTTCAAAATTTCTATTTCTACCTGGCTCAGTCTTAGAAGATTGAACTTTTCTAAGAATCTGTCCATTTCTTCCAGATTATCCAGTTTATTGCTATATAGTTATTCATAATAGTCTCTTATAATCCTTTGTATTTCTGCATTGTCTGTTGTAACCTCTCCTTTTTCATTTATAATTTTGTTGATTTGATTTGTCTTTTTTTCTTAATGAGTCTGGGTAAAGATTTGTCAATTTTGTTTATCTTCTCAAAGAACCAGCTTTTATTTTTTTAGGTGTAAAGTTAGATTGTCTCTTCAATGTTTTTCTTGTTCATTGAGGTAGGATTGTATTGCTATAAGCTTCCCTCTTAGAACTGTTTTTGCTGTATCCCATAGGTTTTGAGTTGTCATGTTTTCATTGTCATTTGTTTCTAGAAAATTTTTTGTTTCTCTTTTCATTTCTTCAATAACCTGTTGGTTATTTAGGAATGTATTGTTTAATCTCTATGCCCTTGTGTTTCTTAGTTTTTTTCTTGTAATTGATATCTAGTCTCATAGCATTGTGGTCAGAGAAGATGTTTCATACGATTTCAGTTTCCTTAAATTTACTGAGGTTTGATTTGTGGCCCAAGATGTGGCCTACTCTGGAGAATGTTTCATGTGCACTTGAGAAGGAATTGTGTTCTTCTGCATTTGGATGGAATGTCCTGAAGATATCAGTGAGAAACATCTCATCTAATGTACCATTTAAGACATGTTTCCTTATTAATTTTCTGTCTTAATGATCTGGCCATTGGTGTGAGTGGGGTGTTAAAGTCTCCTACTATTGTTGTGTTACTGTCAATTTCTCTTTTCATATCCATTAGTGTTTGTCTTATGTATTGAGGTGTTCCTATGCTGGCTGCATAGATATTTAAAATTGTTATGCCTTCCTTTTGGATTGATCCCTTGATCATTATGTAGTGTCCTTCCTTAACTCTTGTAATATTCTTTTTGTCTGATATGAGGATTGCTAATCCAGCTTTCTTTTGCTTCCCATTTGCATGGAATACAGTTTTTCATCCTCTCACTTTCAGTCTATATGTGTCTTTAGGTTTGAAGTGGGTTTCTTTTAGATAGCATGTATAAGGGTCCTATTTTTGTATCCATTCTGCCAGTCTGTGTCTTTTGATTGGAGGATTTAATCCACTTACATTTAAAGTAATTATTGATATATATGTTCCTGTTGCCATTTTCTTAATTGTTTGGGGTTGATTTTGTAGATCTTTCTTCTTCTCTTGTATTTCATGACTATATAAGTCCCTTTAACATTTGTTGTAAAGCTGGTTTGTTGGTACTGAATTCTCTTAACTTCCGCTTGTCTGAAAAACTTTTTATTTCTCCATCAGGTTTGAATGAGATCCTTGCCAGGTACAGTAGGCCTGCAAAGTTTCTGCTTCTGGCTTGCAGAGTTTCTGATGAAACATCAGCTGTTAAACATATGTGGTTTACCTTGTATGTTACTTGTTGCTATTCCCTTGTTGCTTTTAATATTCTTTCTTTGTGTTTAGTCTTTGTTAGTTTGATTAGTATGTGTCTTAGTGTATTTCTCCTTGGGTTTATCTTGTATGGGACTCTTTGTGCCTCTTGAACTTTATTTACTATTTCCTTTTCCACATTTGGGAAATTTTCAACTATAATGTCTTCAAAATTTTTCTCATACCCTTTCTTTTTCTCTTCTTCTTCTGGGACCCCAATCCTTCTTGGATCCAAATATGCTGGTGCATTTGATATTGTCTCAAAGTTCTCTAAACTATCCTCAATTCTTTTCATTCTTTTTACTTTATTTTGCTATTCAGAAGTTATTTCCACCATTTTATCTTCCAGGTTACTGATTCATTCTGCTTCAGATACTCTGCTATTGATTCCTTCTAGAGTATTTTTTTAATTTCAGTAATGGTGTTGTTTATCTCTGCATGTTTATTCTTTAATTCTTCTAGGTCTTTGTTAATCAATTCTTGCATTTTCTCCATTTTGTTTTCAAGGTTTTTGATCATCCTTACTATCATTATTCTGAATTTTATTTCAGGAATTTTGCCTATTTTCTCTCATTTCCTTGGACTTCTGTCTTTCTTTTTTGTTCCTTCATTTGTATAGTATTTCTCTGTCTTTTCATTATCTTTTTTTAAACTTATTGTGTTTGAGGTCTCCTTTCCCCAGGCTTCAAAGTTGAATTCCTTCTTCCTTTCAGTTTCTGCCCTCCTAAGTGTGGTCCAGTGGCTTGTGTAAGCTTCTTATAGGGTGAGATTTCTGCTGAGTCTTTTTGTTTGTTTGTTTTTTCTCTGATGGGCAAGGCTGAGTGAGGTGGTAATCTTGTCTGCTGATTATTTGGCTTGTATTTTTGTTTTGTTTCTTGTTTAGATGAAGCGTCCTGCACAGGGTGCTACTGGTGGTTGGGTGATGCTGGGTCTTGTATTCCAGTGGTTTCCTTTGTGAGAATTCTCACTGCTTGATATTCCCTAAGGTTAATTCTCTGGTAATCTAGGGTCTTGGAGTCAGCACTTCCACTCCAAAGGCTCAGGGCTCAATTTCTGGTCAGGAACAAGCATTCCACAAGTGGTTTATTATGGCTTTAAGTGAGATTTCCAGTGGTCATGTATGGGTGTGAGAGTTGGACTGTGAAGAAAGCTGAGCGCCAAAGAATTGATGCTTTTGAGCTGTGGTGTTGGAGAAGACTCTTGAGAGTCCCTTGGACTGCAAGGAGGTCCTACCAGTCCATCCTAAAGGAGATCAGTCCTGGGTGTTCATTGGAAGGACTGATGCTGAAGCTAAAACTCCAATACTTTGTCCACCTCATGTGAAGAGTTGACTCATTGGAAAAGACTCATGCTAGAAGGGATTGGAGGCAGGAGGAGAAAGGGACGACAGAGGATGAGATGGCTGGATGGCATCACTGACTCGATGGACATGAGTTTGAGTAAACTCTGGGAGTTGGTGATGGACAGGGAGGCCTGGCATGCTGCGATTCATGGGATCACAAAGAGTTGGGCACAACTGAGTGACTGAATTGAACTGAGATTAAAACAAATACCCCCAAACAAGAAACCAAGGATGAACCCCAGGCAAATGTCAATTACATAATCAGGCAAATAATAAGTGAAATAATGGAATATACATATACACACACATAAGCAAAGTCAAAACAGTCCAACAAAAATAAAATACAGTAGACTGACCCTGTGAACAAAGGAAACCAAAAATTATATTTTCCAGTTAAGAACAAAACTAACTAAAGCACAAACTGGAAAATAAGACTAAAGCAAGATGACAAGCGGGGAATAAAGCAGTGAAAATAAAACTAACAAATATGTTGAGAGGACAGGAAAGACAGCAAAGAAAAAAATAATAGATATGAAAGTTAAATAGAGGTAGATAAAGAAGATTTAAATACATTAAAGATTAACTGCAAGGGGAAAAGAGCAGTATGAAAAGCAAACAAAGAATAAATGTAGAAAAAATTATAATAGGTTTAAAAAATTAAAATTAAGTAAAGAGAAAAGAAAAAAAGGAAAACGTCACAGAACTGCAAAAGTCCACAGAAAGGCAGAGGTTTATAACAGCAATAAAAAATGTGACTGAGAAAAGAGAAAAAAAAGCTCAAAAGCTTAATTAGATTTCATAATGCCAATTAAATTGACAATTATAACAGAAGATGGGGGAAAAGGAAAAAAAGAAAAAAGAAAAAATCTAAAAGAATCTACAGAACAAGTCAAAACATAAGAATAATAAATGCTTTTCTTGAGTCACTGTTGTTAGAGTCCTTTCCCTCCCTAGGAGTCACAGTCCACCTCACCTCCTTAGGATGCCCTGCAACACTGTGCTGATCTCCAGATCTACTGCGGGGGCAGGTCATATTCTAACTTCATCCTATTCCTGTATGTTCTTGCCTCCACTGTCTACAGCTATTAGAACTGGTGTGTTTTCTTTCATAGGAGCTCTAAATGTCTTTTTATATATTCCATAGCCACAGAATCTGCTTAGTTGATCATGTGGATTTAATCTACAGCTTGTGGGAAGGTTTTAGATCTTATTCCTTAGCCACATTGCCCCTGAGTTTCAACTGTGGCTTTATTTCCACCTCTGCATGTGGGTCGTCCACTGGGGTTTGCTCCTGAGGCTGCCCTGGAGGACTTGTGTTTGCCACTGTTAGGGCCAAGTGTGGGGGTGGTGCAGCTATTTGGGTTGCAGGAGTTCTGGCAGCATCAGGTACTCAGGAGAGTTGGTGGCTATGGTATTAGAAAATATAGTGCCCTGGAAGGGTATGGCAACCAGTATTGCCCAATACAGTCCAGTACTCTTGTCTGGAGAACCCACTTCCCTGACAGAGGAGCCTGGCAGGCCACAGTCTACAGGGTTGCAAAGAGCTGGACACGATCAAAGCAAACCTTTGTGCATAAACACAAGACAGTTTTTGCTTGTGGCAGCTTGCCCCAGTGAGAGTTGAGCATGAAGGTGGCACAACTGTTTGGTTTGCAGGGACCCTGGCAGTGCAAAATGTGCAGGGACTGTCTCTGCCACAGGAGTTATGGCCCTATCAGAGTATTTTTAGGAGCCTCTTGTAGCTGGTGATCAGAAGGCCTCTTTAACCAGTGTTTTTCTGTAGCTCCACCCATTCAGGCACTTAGAGGGTCCTTCTCTGTTGTTCCACCCACCAGGCACTTAGATGGGCCCCTCTGGCTGGGGTCCTACTCCATAGATCAGTATGTCAGGCACTTAAAAGGGCACCCTAGGTGGGGTTCAGTGCAGTTCAGTGTGTCAGGCATTAGATGGGCCAGCCTCTCTATTGTTTGGCTGCTGATGCTGGCCTGCAGGGAGAGAGAGAGGCTATGGTGATGGCTCCACCCGCTAAGTGTGACTCAGCAGTTCGCCTTGTTTGCATGGCTGCCTGGCTTTCCTCCACAGGCATTTCCCACCACAGTCTCTTCCGTCACATCCCTTGATCCGTCTCTCCATCTCTCCGCCGTCAACAGCAGCCCTCACCCTGGGATTGCTCCATAATCCCTAAACTCCAGCTCCCAGCCACTGCACCTTCCAGGGGACCTGTGTCCTTGTCTGTGATGTTTGGCTGTGGCAAGGACTGTCTGATTCTCATTCCATTTAGGCTGCCGCAGACCAGCTGTTTCACTCTCAGTCCTACATGTTTCTCCTCTGACTCAGACAATTGCCCCACTGTGGGGATTGGACTCCTGCTTCAGTTCCCCCACCCACCAAGGGCAGGTCCAGTCCTACCAACACTCCTATTTCCCCACCTAGTTCTTTCCTCTTACCGAGTTTTGCATGATTCTACATATTCTTTTCCGCTAGTCAGGTACAGCTGTCAGCTCTCAGCTGGTGTTCTGCATGCACTTCTGTGTCTGAAGGTGTATTCCTGATGTATCCACTTCCACCTGCTCCTCCGCCATCTTGTTCTCTCAGCAACTTTTTTTTTTTAATTAGTTGGATGGTTGGTCTTCAGATGTCGAGTTTTGGCATCAAGCATTCAATTATTTACTGTTTAGGCCAATCATATTTTTCAGTCTCAGCTTTAGGCTTTATTGATGCTACCAAAAAAAAAACAAAACTAAATATATCTTACAACTGTCTTCTGGCCTTCTATAGAAAAGAAAACAGCACTTTCCATGTTTACAAGAGCACAAACATCTTCATATTTCTTTCTTTTTTTTAAGTCTTTCATAAGGAAGTAATAATCTATCCCTTGATAAGAAGACTAACTAAGATTTTTCTCCTCTTTCATCATAAAGTTTATTATTCTACATACCAAAATAAAATATCCCATTAAATCAGTTTATCCAAAACACCTTTATAACTCCACTATACCTAGAGCTAATAACTTCAATGAAAATCATCTTAGGTGAGAATATCCATATTCCCTTACAGAGGACCTAGTGTTTAAAAGCAGAGTATTGTTGATTTTCTCAGAATATATTCTTTTGCATTTTGTTCTCCAACTAAAATGGAAATTTCAGAAAAAAAATGCCCTTGGATGACTGGGTTTCTATCTCTAACATGAGTGTTCAGATATGAATAAAAGCTGAAATGTCATATCAGCTATAAGAAATAAACTCTTTTGAACCTGAAATGATACTTGAATTTTTTCCCTTTTATTTAACTAAAAAATTAAGCTTAGAAAAATCTTCTAAAATATGCAATCCAAAAGGATAAAATTGGACAAACACACATTTTATAATAACACAAAATTAAAGAATGTTTAAAGATTAATTATCTATTAAAAGGTTTAAAATATTCTAATCAATGTAATAAAAAGTAGAATTCATTAATTTATATTGCTGAACATCTGTTCCTAGTTATAATAAAGTTGGAGTGGTTTTAGAGTGTATCTTCACTTTTTAGAGCATCTAAAATCAGATGCTTTGAAAATTTTTTAATGTATTAAGCTTGGTGGTAGATACCACAGTCTTAGAAAAAATTTCATTTTGTATTACATGTATGGCCAAAAACAGGTGTTATTTAAAGATAAAATCAATATTTAGAAAGAATGAAATAAGTTTGGCTTATATTAAGACACGTGACAGTAGGGCCCATGAAACGTCTTGGAATATCATGGCTACTGGTATATAAAGTTTCACATTTTCCAAGTTTTATTTCCTATGTACCAAGTATTAGCAAAGTTTGGTGTATTACACTCTACAAAACCCTCCAAGTTACTGTGGAATGAAAATCTAAGTGTAGTTTTCAAATCTGTTAAGCTACATGCAAAATATTTATGGATTTAAATAAACTTCTTTAAATCACCTTTAACAAGAAAGGCGTTCACTCATACAACATAGGATGATAATCCTATGATCAATCCACTAGAAGGCCATCAGTGTGCTAGCACTGCTCTAGGTGCTGGAAATGCAGTAGTAAACAAAACATTATTCATACTTGTATGCATTTTAATAAACATATTGCATACTAATGGGCTTCTCTTGTAGTTCAGTCGGTAAAGACTCTGCCGGCAGTGCAGGAGACGTGGGTTCGATTCCTGGGTTGGGAAGATCCCCTGGAGAAGGAAATGATGACTCACTCCAGTATCCTTGCTTGGAAAATCTAATGGACAGAGGAGCCTGGTGGGCTGCAGTCCATGGGGTTGCAAAGAGTCAGGCACGACTGAGTGACTAACACTAATACTCATTGCATACTAATAGAAATAAAAAAGCCAAGCAACTAATTTTATGTTAGCACAGTATACACAACCATGCACATATCCTGCATATATCATCTTGTTCAATTTAGATTTAAATCATATATTCTCATTTTTCTATTTAGTGGAACCTACTTAGCCTTTAAGTTCTAGTTCAAAGTTAGTTTCTTTGAAGCTTCCTTTTATACCACTTCCATCACTTCACACCTGTGTAAAATCAGTTACTTTTCCTGGATTCTAGTAATAGCAACTACATTATATATATGTTCACAATATTGCTTTATTATTAATTACATACTTGAATGTGAGCTTTTTAACAGGGCCATATCTTATTTGGTTTCACAGTTCTTAACAAAATGCTAGATATATGTAAATTTTAATATATATATACATATTTAAATATATATTTAAATATGTATATATATGGCTACATATATGAAGTGAAGTGTTAGTCAATCAGTCATATTCAATTCTTTGCGATCCAATAGACTGTAGCCTACTAGGCTCCTCTGTCCATGGGATTCTCTAGGCAAGAATATTGGAGTGGGTTGGCATTTCCTTCTCCAGGGGATCTTCCCAATCCAGGGATGGAACATGGGTCTCCTGCATTGCAAGAAGGTTGGCTTCCCTCATAACTCAGCTGGTAAAGAATCCACCTGCAATGCAGGAGACCCCAGTTCAATTATTGGGTTGGGAAGATCTGCTGGAAAAGGGATAGGTTGGCCACTCCAGTATTCTTGGGCTTCGCTTGTGGCTCAGCTGGTAAAGAATCCTCCTGCAATGTGGTAGACTGACCTGGGTTTGATCCCTGGATTGGGAAGATCCCCTGGAGAAGGGAAAGGCTACCCATTCCAGTATTCTGGCCTGGAGAATTCCATGAACTGTATAGGCCTTGGGTCACAAAGAGTCAGACATGACTGAGCAACTTTTCCTTCTTTACCATCTAAGCCACCAGGAAATGGAAAAAGTGGATACAAAAATGAATGTAGTAATTTAGAATGTCTTTGTAGATAGCATATCGAAAGAATAAAATGATTCAATAGATTCTAATTGCTGCCACAACAAATTACCACAAACTTAACAGCTTAAACATTAGGAATGTATTACCTTGCAGCTCTATAGGTTAGAAATCTGACATGCACGCTACTGGGCTAAAGTCAAGGCAAGACTGCATTCCTTTCCATAAACTCTAGAGGATAACCTGTTTACCTTGCCTTTTCCAGCTTCTAGAGGCCACCTGCACTCTGGCTTGTGATCTATTTCCTTCATCTTCAAAGCCAGCAATATCTGATCTCTCTGACCCTTCTCTCTCTGTTGCCAGCCAAGGAAGTTTCTATTTTCTTCTACTTTTCAAAAGTTAATGCTTTACTTCAAAACTATCCTTAAGAATAGGCAAAAAATGACATCCAAATCAAGGTAAGTTTCAATCCCAAAGAAAGACAACACCAAAGAATGTTCAAACTAGCACACAATTGCACTCATCTCACACACTAGCAAAGTAATGCTCAAAATTTTCCAAGCCAGGCTTCAACAGTACCGGAACTGAGAACTTGCAGATGTTCAAACTGGATTTTAAAAAGGCAGAGGAATCAGAGATCAAATTATGAACATTGTTGTATCACTGAAAAAGCGAAAGCAAGAGAGTTCCAGAAAAACATCTACTTTTGCTTCCTTGACTATGCCAAAGCCTTTAACTGTGTTCAGTTCAGTTCANTCCAAGCCAGGCTTCAACAGTACCGGAACTGAGAACTTGCAGATGTTCAAACTGGATTTTAAAAAGGCAGAGGAATCAGAGATCAAATTATGAACATTGTTGTATCACTGAAAAAGCGAAAGCAAGAGAGTTCCAGAAAAACATCTACTTTTGCTTCCTTGACTATGCCAAAGCCTTTAACTGTGTTCAGTTCAGTTCATTTCAGTACAGTCGCTCAGTCGTGTCCGACTCTTTGTGACCCCATGAATCGCAGCATGCCAGGCCTCCCTGTCCATCACCAACTCCTGGAGTTCACTCAGACTCATGCCCATCGAGTCAGTGATGCCATTCAGCCATCTCATCCTCTGTCGTCCCCTTCTTCTCCTGCCCCC
>SJYA01000932.1:1967691-2001300 GCA_006410615.1 Neotragus moschatus | reverse complement strand
CTGATGTCCTTCAAAATGGACTGGTTGGATCTCCTTGCAGTCCAAAGGACTCTCAAGAGTCTTCTCCAACACCACAGTTCAAAAGCATCAATTCTTCAGCACTCAGCCTTCTTTACAGTCCAACTCTCACATCCATACATGACTATTGGGAAAACCATAGCCTTGACTAGATGGACCTTAGTCGGCAAAGTAACATCTCTGCTTTTGAATATGCTATCTAGGTTGCTCATAACTTTTCTTCCAAGGAGTAAGCGTCTTTTAATTTCATGACTGTAGTCACCATCTGCAGTGATTTTGGAGCCCAAAAAAATAAAGTCTGACACTGTTTCCACTGTTTCCCTGTCTATCTCCCATGAAGTGATGGAACCGGATGCCATGATCTTCGTTTTCTGAATGTTGAGCTCTAAGCCAACTTTTTCACTCTCTTCTTTTACTTTCATCAAGAGGCTTTTTAGTTCCTCTTCACTTTCTGCCATAAGGATGGTGTCATCTGCATATCTGAAGTTATTGATATTTCTCCCAGCAATCTTGATTCCAGCTTGTGTTTCTTCCAGTCCAGCATTTCTCATGATCACAACAAACTGTAGGAAATTCTTAAAAATATGGGAATACCAGCGCACCTTCCCTGCCTCTTGAGAAACCTGTATGCAGGTCAAGAAGCAACAGTTAGAACTGGACATGGAACAACAGATTGATCCAAATAGGGAAAGGAGTACATCAAGGCTGTATATTGCCACCCTGCTTATTTAACTTATATGCAGAGTACATCATGTGAAATGCTGGACTGTATGAATCAAGCCAGAATCAAGATTGCCAGGAGAAATATCAGTAACTTCAGCTATGCAGATGACATCACACTTATGGCAGAAAGTGAAGAGGAACTAAAGAGCCTCCTAATGATAGAGAAAGAGGAGAGTGAAAAAGCTGGTTTATAATTCAACATTCAAAAAATCAAGATCATGTTATCTGGTCTTATCACTTCATGGCAGATAGGTGGGGTAACAATAGAATACAGTGAGAGATTTTATTTATTTTTGTCTCCAAAATCACTGCAGATGGTGACTGAAGCCATGAAATTAAAAGATGCTTCCTCTTTGGAAGAAAAGCTATGACCAAACTAGACAGCATATTAAAAAGCTGAGACATTACTTTGCTGACAAAGGCTCATCTAATCAAAGCTATGGTTTTCCAGTAGTCGTATGAGTTGGACCATAAAGAAAGCTGAGCACCGAAGAATTGATGCTTTTGAACTGTGGTGTTGAAGAAGACTCTTGAGAACACCTTGGACTGCAAGGAAATCAAACCAGTCAATCCTAAAGGAAATCAGTTCTGAATATTCATTGGAAGGACTGATGCTGAAGCTGAAGTTCCGATCCTTTGGCCACCTGATGAGAAGAGCTGACTCACTGGAAAAACCCCTGATGCTGGGAAAGATTGAAGGCAGGAGAACAAGGGGACAACAGAGTATGAGATGGTTTGATGGCATCACTGACCTGATGGTCTTGAGTTTGAGCAAGCTCCAGCAGCTGGTGATGAACAGGGAAACCTGGCATGCTGCAGTTCATGAGGTGGCAAAGAGTCGGACACAATAGCGAGACTGAACTGAACTGAACTGAATGCTGCTTCAGTCGTGTCCGACTCTGTGTGACCCCATAGACGGCAGCCCACCAGGCTCCTCCGTCCCTGGGATTCTCCAGGCAAGAACACTGGAATGGATTGCCATTTCCTTCTCCAATGCATGAAAGTGAAAAGTGAAAGTGAAGTCACTCAGTCGTGTTCGACTCTTAGTGACCCCATGGACTGCAGTCCACCAGGCTCCTCTGTCCATGGGATTTTCCAGGCAAGAGTACTGGAGTGGGGTGCCATTGCCTTCTCTGGAACTGAACACTAATATCTGCTAAAATAAATATGAGGATCTGTTATTAACTCAACAAATACATCTTAAGTATTTGCTTTGTGTGTTACTTTGTGCTCGAATCCAGGAAAAGAAACTAAGATTCCAACCTTAGATTTTTGAAGAGAACTAGGAAATATATTTGCAATGCTACAATACAAGAAAGACCATAAATCCATAAAGCAAAAACAAAGGCTCTGGAAGTTCAGAAGATGAAAATCTTTCATATCTTGAAGCTTTTTACTTACTATATTTAATGAGATTATAGTACTTTCCACTAACTTCCTGGCCTTTGTATTGTGTGTAAAGTGAATTGTTACATTTTTCATAAAGTTTTTCTTGATTTGCAAATTTCTCTGCTGTTAAAGATTTATGTGATTAGGTTGGACAACAAGAAAAACCAGAACAATTTCCCCATACCAAGGTCTTTAGTCTTCATCATATCTGCAAAATCCCCTTTCCATATAAGGTAAAATATTCACACATTCCTGAGATTAAGATGTGAACATCTTTGATTTGGGTTGGGAACATTATTGTGTCCATTACAATTAAGAGCATAATAATAGCTTGGAATGAGGATTGTAGTGACTGCTAGTAATATAGAAAAATGAAAAAATGATCAGTAATAGAGCAAGTTGCAGTAGCTAAATTAAGACATTTAAGAAATGTATCTAGTGAAAATATTTTCTTCCTACTTGTTGAAGAACTGAATAAGTAAATAGTGAATGAAAGGAAGTCAAGGAAAGTTACATAAAGACATAAGCAAGCAAAACATTTTGACAGACTGTTTACAAGCCTAAAAGCATCAAAGCCAAAGCCAAGTTTTTCTCTCTCTCTCTCTGTGTGTGTGTGTGTGTGTGTGTGTGTGTGTGTGTGTGTTTTGCTTTATTTTTTGTAGAAATTAGTTTCAGGATTATAGCTATCTTTCAACTGAGAAGCAGCAAATATGAGGAGGAATTTCAGAACTCTTTTTTCTCCACCCCAAGTTCAGTTGCCAAGTATCTTATAAGTTTTCAATGTACTGAAAACAAGTAGATATTTTGGAATTTCCCCCAAGAGGTCAAAGCACTGGTAGGGAAATTTTTCTGATGTCCAAGCTGTGATTTCAGTTGCTCAGTTTTTTCCCATCATTCCTACTTACATCCCCAGGAGCCAGCCACAGTAATTCCACACCATTTCGGTAAACACATCTGTCAACTTCCACTACTTGTCAATAACATCAATTTAATTTTATTGGAGATAGGGTCAGGAGCAAATATCCAAGAGACTACCATCTTCTAAATCAGACAGAAAAATACTTACATTTGTTGTTGTCACCATCAATTATTTGAAGGAGAGAAAGAGAAAAAAATAGTATTTACTCTTGTTAATGTCAATAAGGAACAAAAATTGGATAAAAGGAGAGTGGTGAGCTCTCAGGAAATGATTTTTTAAATATTAAGTTACTTTTTGAACACTAGTCTTACTCAAGTTGAAAAGATGTTCTTCTGATTCTGGTTTTTAGTTTTTTAATTTGGCTTTTCAACATGTAACAAAATTCCCATGCAGACAATATGCTTATTCCTGTAAGAATATGAGGTTTGCTTATTTCATAAATTAAGTAATTAGTTCATTTGCGCAAAACCCAGTTACAAACCTTTGCTTTGTTATAGGAGCAAAGTTGTGTTATTCTGTTTCATCATATAATCAGAGGATTTCAGGGTAATACTGTGCTTTAAAAATTATCTAATTTAAGCCCACATTTTAGAGATGAGCAAACTGGAAGTATTTAGTGATTTGTCCAAGGTCACATAGCTAGTTGGTGGCAAATTAGGAAGTTAAACTTAGTTTAAATGTCAATAGTCTTTCTCCCAACTCCAGAACTTCTCCTTTTCTCTAGTAACATCAACGTTTGTACTCACAGTGTTCCATAAGATACATGTATTCTCTCTCTTAATTAATGGTAAAGGACCAGAACACTACTGTCAGATAACATCTGCCATGACGATATTTGCATTTCTAAAAGATCACTCTGACTTTGGAAGCTACTGAAAGTAAGGGGTTAGACTAGGCAAAAGATAGTACACACAGGATGAATTTGCAGGGCAGGAATAGAGACCCAGATGTAGAGGATGGACGTGGATACAGTAGGGAAAGGAGAGGGTGGGGCAAATTGAAAGTGGCATTGATATATATATACACACACACTACCATGTGTAAAATAGATAGCTAGTGGAAACTTGCTGTGCAACACTGGGATCTCAGCTTAGTGCTCTGTGATGACCTGGAGGGTGAGATGGGGGGAAGAGTGGGAGGGAAGCTCCAGAGGGAGGGAATATAGGTGGGTGTGTGTATAGAGGGGTTAGTGGGTCAGTCTTGTCCATCTCTGCATACTCATGGATTGTAAGCCTGCCAGGCTCCTCTATCCATGGAATTTCCCAGGCAAGAATACTGGAGTGGGTTGCCATTTCCCCTCCAGGTGTTGTTCCTGAGCCAGGGCTCAAACCTATGTCTCCTGCATTGCAGGCAGATTCTTTACAATCTGAGTCACAAGGGAAGCAGTAATACTGTAGAGGAAAATTTACGTAAGCTCCTACTCCCTCTGCCTCCATAACTCAGCTTGCTCCTTGCAAAGTCTGGACCATGTAGGTCACGTAGTCTCAGAAAGTTTGGACTTATGGGAACTGGAGCTTATCTCACTCACTCTTGCCCTGCTTTTTGCAACTGCCCAGCCCCTGAAAACCTGCTTAATCTCCTGTCCGTGTAAAGGTCAGGCATCTCCCTTCCCATCTTGACTGCTGTTCCCATGCACACACACAAAAAAAACAACCCTTAGTTTAAACCAGCCTGTAATCAGCTAGTATTGCCCACTATAGTCTATCTATAAAAACTCTGTAACACCTTTGTTAGGGGCTCAGAGCTTGGAGGGTTAACTCCTCTTGGCTGGCTGACGTAATAAACCTGAGTTTTCCAACTCTCTGAGTGTGGTATTTGGATTCTCCATTACTGGTTTCTGCAGCATCTCTGGAGGCCCCAGCAAGATCCCAACCACACCAGCCCCTTGAGCCACCAGAAAGGTGGCTTGGCCAGGCTGGAGCAAAGGAATCCCAAGACGAATGAGGAGGCGTGCCACCTGATAGTATTCCGGATTCTCTTTCCCACTGGTGTTCCAACTGGAGTTGGAATCCCGACTAGACTCTTCGGAGGGATAGACCAACCCACCAGGAGTAGCCACAGGATCAGGTAAGGTCCCAGGGCCAGTCTCCAGTCAAGTCCTACCCCAATGGGTAGGAGAGGAGATGGATCACCTCCTTGGCGCTCCCAGGAAGGGAGCATCAGACAGGGAGAACTGGGGATTCAGGAGAAGGGAGGCATTGTTACTGATAACTGCCTTGGAACTCCCAGGAGGGAAGCATTAGCCTCTGAAGGATTGTGAGTGCATGATTGCTGATTGAAAAGAGTGAGAGAAAGTTTTTTTTTTCTTTTTGGAAACTGTAAAGCCAATTATTTTTGCATATGCAATTTAAACAACTAGCTTGTTTAAAGGCCTGCTTAGGAAAAAGCTTGAAGTTAACCCTTTCTATGTCCTTGAAACACACAGCCAACTTTGCCTGAGACCTCAGCCTTGGGCAAATTAAAAAAACTTCAAGCAAAGAAAAACAAAGGGGGGGGGGGGTGGTCAAAGAGATATTTTAAATCTCAAACAGAAAACTATAAGATCTCTGCCAGTCTGTCTGTCTGGATTTATGTATGTCTTAGTGTACATCTTTTTTTTTTTTTTCTGATAATACTGTTGAAGTTATAAATGAGTCCTAATTTAATTGGCCTAAAGGAAAGTAAGCACTTACAAATCAAACAATTCTAAATACAAGAAAAATTAACCTAAATAAATTTCAGATTCACATAAACTGGGAAAATTCAGTATTAAGTATCTAGTATTAATGTTTGTTTGCTAATGTAATAAGGAAGTAGGATGTATGTTTTTAACAAAGAAGATATAAAAAAGAAAATTACATTTTATAAAGGGGGAAAAAAAGTAGGTCTGACTTACAGGTAGCTGTTACAAAAAGTGATTAGAAGGTTTGTGGAAAATGACCCTGAAAAAAAGTTTTGTGCATGGTTAGGACTGACTAAGTTTAAAATAAATTTAACTAAGTTTACCTAATCTGGGAGTTGGTGATGGACAGGGAGGCCTGCAATTCATGGGGTCACACAGTCGGACACGACTGAGCAACTGAACTGAACTGAACTAAAATGAATTTAAAGTAAGCTAGTGCAAAATTTGAATTTGGCCTTCCTCTCTGATAAGAGGACATACTTTCTTTAGATGTTGAACAGCTTTTAATAGTAGATTAAAGCTTCTTTACCTCTTAATTTGTTCTATATTTACCTTTGAAATCTTTTGTCAAGTTTGGCTAAGTGAGTAACTATTATTTCATAGTGACTTATATGATCCTACCTGACTGAGTGTTATAAACCCTTATGATATTTTTGACAAAACTTCCTAAATAACTTGACTTCTAGCTAACTTTGGGATGCTTCAGAGGGCCCCTGAGACATCCCAAAGAGCTATTGGGTCATAACTTTTCTCCCAAGGAGTAAGTGTCTTTTAATTTCATGGCTGCAGTCACCATCTGCAGTGATTTTTGGAGCCCAGAAAAATAGTCTGACACTGTTTCCACTGTTTCCCCCATCTATTTCCCATGAAGTGATGGGACTGAATGCCATGATCTTCATTTTCTGAATGTTGAGTTTTAAGCCAAATTTTTCACTCTCCTCTTTCGCTTTCACTTTCATCAAGAGGGTCTTTAGTTCCTATTCACTTTCTGCCGGTGTCATCTGCATATCTCAGGTTATTGATATTTCTCCCAGCAATCTTGATTCCAGCTTGTGTTTCTTCCAGTTCAGCGTTTCTCATGATGTATTCTGCATATAAGTTAAATAGGCAGGGTGACAATATACAGCCTTGATGTACTCCTTTTCCTATTTGGAACCAGTCTGTTGTCCCATGTCCAGTTCTAACTGTTGCTTCCTGACCTGCATACAGATTTCTCAAGAGGCAGGTCAGGTGGTCTGGTATTCCCATCTCTCTTAGAATTTTCCACAGTTTATTGTGATTCACACAGTCAAAGGCTTTGGCATAGTCAATAAAGCAGAAATAGATGTTTTTCTGGAACTCTCTTGCTTTTTCCATGATCCAACGCATGTTGGCAATTTGATCTCTGGTTCCTCTACCTTTTCTAAAACTATCTTAGTGGTTTTATAGAATAGGAGATGTCTAGATCTACTGACAGCTGAAAAGAGAGGACTATGTCCCTTCTTAAATGGAGTGCTGCTTTTATGTAAACCAATCAGAAATAGTCAGGGACATGGCCCAACAGCTAAGGGAACAAATCATAAAAAAGAGAGAGGAACTAGCTAATTCCTGGGGTATTTGGAACAATATCTGGAGCTGGGCATCTTGGCTTCTCAATTAACAGGGCCTCTCTTCATGTTCTTTGCCTTGCTCTACTTTGACCCTTGTATTCTCAATGCAATTACCCAGTTTATAACCTCTCGGATTGAATCCATAAAGTTTTACAAATGGTAATAGCTCAGTATAGCCTCCTAAACGATGAGGAGCTCTGAATGTCCTACAAAAACATGAGATGATGCTTTCTACAATGAGTGATAGAAGCATCAAGAGGGGGGAGTGAAGAGGAAAAGTTAACATTTTACATAACCTCCTGTTCCTTCTGCCTCCATAACTCAACTTGCTCCCTGCAAAGTCTGGATCATGTAGGTCACATAGTCTCAGAAAGTGCAGACCTACAGTACTAGGAACTGGAGCTTATCTCACTCACCTTTGCCCTACTTTTTGCAACTGCCCAGCCCCTGCAAACCTGCATAATCATGCCTGTCCGTGTAAAGGTCAGGCATTCCCCTTCCCATCTTGACTGCTGTTCCTGTGCACAAAAAAACCCTTAGTTTAAACCAGCCTATTAGCAGCTAGTGTTTGCCACTATAGTCTGTCTATTAAAACCCTGAAACCCCTTTGTTGGANCTTTGGCATAGTCAATAAAGCAGAAATAGATGTTTTTCTGGAACTCTCTTGCTTTTTCCATGATCCAACGCATGTTGGCAATTTGATCTCTGGTTCCTCTACCTTTTCTAAAACTAGCTTAGTGGTTTTATAGAATAGGAGATGTCTAGATCTACTGACAGCTGAAAAGAGAGGACTATGTCCCTTCTTAAATGGAGTGCTGCTTTTATGTAAACCAATCAGAAATAGTCAGGGACATGGCCCAACAGCTAAGGGAACAAATCATAAAAAAGAGAGAGGAACTAGCTAATTCCTGGGGTATTTGGAACAATATCTGGAGCTGGGCATCTTGGCTTCTCAATTAACAGGGCCTCTCTTCATGTTCTTTGCCTTGCTCTACTTTGACCCTTGTATTCTCAATGCAATTACCCAGTTTATAACCTCTCGGATTGAATCCATAAAGTTTTACAAATGGTAATAGCTCAGTATAGCCTCCTAAACGATGAGGAGCTCTGAATGTCCTACAAAAACATGAGATGATGCTTTCTACAATGAGTGATAGAAGCATCAAGAGGGGGGAGTGAAGAGGAAAAGTTAACATTTTACATAACCTCCTGTTCCTTCTGCCTCCATAACTCAACTTGCTCCCTGCAAAGTCTGGATCATGTAGGTCACATAGTCTCAGAAAGTGCAGACCTACAGTACTAGGAACTGGAGCTTATCTCACTCACCTTTGCCCTACTTTTTGCAACTGCCCAGCCCCTGCAAACCTGCATAATCATGCCTGTCCGTGTAAAGGTCAGGCATTCCCCTTCCCATCTTGACTGCTGTTCCTGTGCACAAAAAAACCCTTAGTTTAAACCAGCCTATTAGCAGCTAGTGTTTGCCACTATAGTCTGTCTATTAAAACCCTGAAACCCCTTTGTTGGAGGCTCAGAGCTTGGAGTGTTAACTCCTCTGGGTCCACTGGCATAATAAACCTGAGTTCTCTGACTCTTTGAGTGTGGTGCTTGGTTTCTCAATTACTGGTTTCTGCAACTATATTTATATATGCTTATAGCTGATCCATGTTGTTGTACAGAAGAAATCAATACAACACTGTGAAGCAATTATCCTCTAATTAAAAAGTTTTTAAATTTTTAAAAGTTAAAAAAAAGTAGATTGCAGTAGTATAGGTGGGAGATGACGATAATTTTATCTAGAAAAGTGTCCATACAGAAGCACAGAAGATGATTCTAAATCAGTTAAAGTTAATATGATATGATGATGGAATAATTATGAAGAAAGAGAGAGAAGGGGTGATAAAAATGATTTCCAGAATTTTGGATTACACAACTGGAAATATGGAAATATTATTTGCAGAGAAAGGAAATATTAGAGGAGAACCAAAATTTTAAGCAAACTTTGGTAAGTTATGATGTGGTAGGACAATTTCCTTATTTTAGTAACTTTCATAAAAATAAAGTTTAGCTTTTTCTTCATCATTAGAAAAGCAGACTATAGAATTAGATCTTCAGATTATGAATCCCAGCTACTACACTTTCTAAATGAATATCCATGGAAAGTTACAAAGCCACTCTCTCTCAGTTTCCTCATTTGCTAAATGAGGATTTTCAGATGAAGGAAAAATTGTAATTTCTTCCTACAGTTGTAAGAACTATATATCTACTTTTTTTTTTTCAAGCAAGATGGCACAAAGCAAGATTTCAATAAATGTTAACTAATATTATTATATTCCTATTCTCATTCTAGTGAAGAGGAAATTGAGGTATGAAAGTAAAACTGTTAGTCGCTCAGTCGTGCCGGACTCCACGGACTGCAGCCCAGCTGGGTCCTCTGTCCTTGGGATTGTCCAGGCAAAGATACTGGAGTGAGTTGCCATTTCCTTCTCCAGGGGGATCATCCAGACTCAGGGATCAAACCCTGGTCTCCTGCACTGCAGGCAGATTCTTTACTGACTGAGCTAAGAGGAAAGCCCAAAGGAGAGGGGAGGCAAAAAGCCTACAGCACCTTGTACTGCCCGGTGGTCTCCCATCAAGTACTAAGCAGGCCCGACCCTGCTTAGCTTCCAAGATTAGATGCGATCCTGTGCATTCAGGGTAGTATGTCCATAGACTAGAGTGGATATCTGTTCCCTTCTCCAGGGGATCTTTCCAGTCCAGGGATCAAACACAGGTCTTCCACATTGCAGGTGAATTCTTTACCGGCTGAGCCAGGAGGGAAGCCCAATAGAAGTATAAGAAGTTTAAATCACCTGTCCAAGATAGCACAAATAGTTACAGAGCAGTCATACTGATTTCACATTCAATATTCTTAATACAAAATGTTAGTATTTCTAATCATACTTTAAAAGTTTTTATGGTTAAAATAAACTCTAATTGCATTAACTAAAGACATATTTTTAGCCTGGGTTTTGGATTCTGATAGATTTCCTATGAAAATTCAGGGATATTTCTTAACTATCCCTTTAACCACTTCCATGATTCTCTTCCTGATCATGCTGAAACACTGTCAAAAATGACAAATAATGATTCTTGCTAAAGCAAATGGGACTTTATGACATCACACTTTGAAAATTGAACAAATCTGTAATCTTATCTTTTTTGACAGTTATAAAGGATATTTCAGAAACTGATTGTATCTGCTATGATTTTAAGAGGGTTAGCATACAACTAGAGAAAAAAAAATTTCTTAAAAATCTTTTATCTAGGGAAAGTAGTCTAAAAGATATTGTTCTTAATTCACACATACTGTCAACTTTTCCTTCAGATTCAATACCCATTACTATAAAATGTCATTTTATAATACTCAAAGATGGAATATCTTGTTATATGTATAGATTCAGCATTTTTCACTGTATTATATAAAATAAATATTACTGCTAATTTCCAAAGTTTCATTTTCTTTGTGTTTTGTGTTATCCATTCTATTACACAAATTTAAACACTTAATTTTCATGTTTTGTAGTAATAAGTAAGGTTTAATGTTCAAATATAGGATTCCAGTGAGAGTTTAGTTTTATTTATATTTCTTTTAATTTTTTCATACTTATGTAGAAAGTATATTGACTTCATCCACATATTCCTTTGTTTTGTTTTCTCTGAATCTATTTATCCTAGTCAATTTTCAAAAACTTCAATATGCAGTACAGAAAAATATTTTGGAATCTGGAAAATATTTTATTATTGGCATCTCTGTTTTTAATGTTAGAGACATTATCTTTTGCCAAGAGAATGAAGGCATAGGTGATATCAGTATCAAGTGAAAAAAATATATCTCTTTCAGGTTATCTCAGTATAATATTCCAAACTGGGATAAAATTATCTGATTATATCTTGAAAAAAAAAAAAAAATGTTTCCTGGTATTGAAGATTAACAGGGCTCCCCTGGTGGCTTGGTGGTAAAGAACACAACTGCCAATGCAGGAGACATGAGATCACTATCTGGGTTTAGAAAATTCCCTGGAGAAGGAAATGGCACCCCCAATCCTGTATTCTTGCCTGGTAAATCCTATGGACAGAGGAGCCTGGCAGGCTAAAGTCCATGGGGTCACAAAAGAGTCGGACACGACTGAGCAACCAAACAACAACAAATTTTTATTTTATCACATTATTTGTTCCAAAGCCTGAATCTGTGCAGAGTTTTCTCTCTGTGTAGCTTATTCTATGAAACTGTTAGTTGCTCAGTCGTGTCTGACTCTTTGCAACCCCATGAACTATAGCCCACCAGGCTTCTCTGTTCCTAGAATTCTCCAAGCAAGAATACTGGAGTGGGTTGCCATATCCTTCACCAACAGATCTTTCCCAACCCAGGGATTCAACCTGGGTATCCCGCATTGCAGGCAGTTTCCTTACTGTCTGAGCCACCACGGGTAGCCTATTCTACACCAGTGGTCTTTTGAGTCACTAAGTATGTTATTAATGTCCCTAGTGTCCTAAAGGCCCACAAAGCACTGTACATCTTTCCTAGAGGTAGGGGTTACAAAGAGTAATGACTTATTCTTTATTTTGAATAGGATATATTAGATCATTGTATCTCTAAAATATTCACTAGTATCAAACAGTCCCCTGTATCTCCATAAGGTTTACTTTATATCCTCTCATGCTCATGTCTCTTACTTTGCCATATTTCTTTCCATTTCCTATTTCCCAAATAAATTAAAACAATGTCATCAGTATGAAAGGACAGTTTGAGATTTCATAGAATATCCAGATGATTACATTTTGTTTTTGTTTTGGGTGGAGGGAAAGAGGGTGATGGACTGCATTGTGACAAAGAATAAGAAAATAATTCAAGCTGTAGCATAAAACAATGGAGATGTATTGCCATCCTTTCCAAAGGAACACCAATTGTTCTGTTCCTCTTTCTATTAACAATGAAAAGAATACACTCAACAACAATAGCCTCATAAGGTGCCAGAGAATCTGTTGATTTGTTCTTGAACCAAACCCATATTCAGTATGTTATTTGGGATAGGGACTATCACTTGGTTATCTTAAAGGCATCTTCTGCCATTTTATAATCCAGAGGATATTTTGATGAACGAAATGTGACACAGTAAGACCATATGATAAATCCATATGTAGTATGGATTTCAAGATGGCTCAGTAGTTGCCAACATCCATTGCATCATCAGAAAAGCAAGAGAGGTACAGAAAAACATCTACTTCTGCTTTATTGACTATGCTAAAGCCTCTGAATGTATGGATCACAACAAACTGTGGAAAATTCTTCATGAGACCAGAATATCAGACTACCTGACCTGTCTCCTGAGGAATCTGTATGCAGGTCAAGAAGCAACAGCTAGAACTGGACATGGAACAGACTGGTTTCAAATTGGGAAATGAGTTCCTCAAGGCTGTATATTGTCACCCTGCTTATTTAACTTATATGCAAATGCTGGACTGGATGAAGCACAAGCTTGAATCAAGATTGCCGAGAGAAATATCAATAACCTCAGATATACAGATGACACCACCTATATGGCAGAAAGCGAAGAAGAACTAAAGAGCCTCTTGATGAAATCAAAAGAAGAGAGTCAAAAGACTGGCTTAAAACTCAACACTCAGAAAACTAAGATCATGGCATCTGGGCCCATCACTTCCTGGCAAATAGATGGGGAAACAATGTAAACAGTGACAGACTTTATTTTGGGGGGCTCCAAAATCACTGCAGATGGTGACTGCAGCCATGAAATTAAAAGACGCTTGTTCCTTGGAAGAAAAGTCATAACCTACCTAAAGCATATTAAAAAGCAGAGACATTACTTTGCCAACAATGGTTCATCTGTCAAGGCTACGGTTTTTCCAGTAGTCATGTATGGATGTGAGAGTTGGACTGTGAAGAAGGCTGAGTGCCAAAGAATTGATGCTTTTGAACTGTGGTGTTGGAGAAGACTCTTGAGAATCCCTTGGACTGCAAGGAGATCCAGTCAGTCCATCCTAAAAGAAATCAGTCCTGAATATTCATTGGAAGGACTGATGCTGAAGCTGAAACCAATTATCCACCTGATGTGAAGAACTGATTCGTTGGAAAAGACACTGATGCTGGGAATGGTTAATGGTGGGAGGAGAAGGGGACGCCAGAGGATGAGATGGTTAGATGGCATTACCCCCTCAGTGGACATGAGATTGAGTAAACTCTGGGAGTTGGTGATGGACAGGGAAGCCTGGCATGCTGTAGTCCATGGGATTGCAAAGAGTGGGACACAACTGAGCAACTGAACTGAATTGAATAACGGTAAAAAAAAATCTGCTTGTCAATGCAGGAGACACAGGCTTGAATCCTGGATTGAGAATATTCCCTGGAGGAGGAAATGGCAACCCACTCCAGTATTCTTCCTGGGAAAAGTCCATGGAATTGCAAAGAACTGGACGTGACTGAGCAACTGACCATGACATGATAAGCATATCATACCTAAAAAAGTGTTTGAAAATAGCACTAATTGCTGCCATTCAACTTAAAATAATTGTATTGCTTCTTATTTTCTAACTGAGCCAAGGATATGTGTACAGTGTCCAAGCCATACTTTTCAGTTTCTCTACAGCAAAGTCTTAGTTCTTCGGAGAAGGCAATGGCACCCCACTCCAGTACTCTTGCCTGGAAAATCCCATGGACGGAGGAGCCTGGTGGACTGCAGTCCATGGGGTCGCGAAGAGTCGGACACGACTGAGTGACTTCACTTTCACTTTTCACTTTCATGCATTGGAGAAGGAAATGGCAATCCACTCCAATGTTCTTGCCTGGAGAATCCCAGGGATGGGGAGCCTGGTAGGAGGCTGTCTATGGGGTCACACAGAGTTGGACATGACTTAGTTCTTACTCCACAGGAAGCCATTGTGAAAGTTTCATCAGCTGCCAACTGTTTTTATCCTCACTAGGTACCCATGAGTGGAAAAATAACAACTCATTGGTGCTCTTACCCACTGGATCCATTGTAAGGGAAATGGAGGCCAGGAATGCATTTATCACCTAACCTGGTTTTCCTCCGGTGATGAGGGACCAACAGGGTGTTTTAGTTTCCTGGTATTGCTTAAGTTACTGACTTACCCTTATCTGCCCTTGGAAGACCTATCACAAGTATGGAAACTGGATTAAGATTTTCCACTGTGAAAATCATAGACTGACATCACCTTCTGCTCTCTCACTGTTTGTTGTTTTTGATTTTTAATCAAATAATGACCTCATTGGCTGCCATTTTTCTTAGGTCTAATAACTTAATGGTTTGTTCCCCCTTATTGTGTATTTCAATATTTCAAAATCCCATGCTGGCCATTCTAGTCTTGTTGCTCATTACAATAATTTCATTCATTTGGTGACTGACAATTATGTGTTGCTACATTGCTTCTGCTATTCTTGAACTCAGACACCCCCACTGACACTACATTAATTTTTTTTTTAATTTTTTTCATTGAGGATAATTGCCATATAATATTGTGTTACTTTCTGTCATACATCAATAAGAATCAGCCATAGGTATGTATATGTCCCTTCCTTCTTGAAAACCCCCTCCCACCTCCTACTCCATTCCACCTCTCTAGGTTATCACAGAGCACTGGATTTGAACTCCCTGCTCCATACAGCAAATTCCCACTGGCTATCTATTTTATATATGGTAATGTATATGTTTCAGTGTTACACTTTCAATTTGCCCCTCCCTCTCCTTTCCCCACAAGTCTATTCTCTATGTCTGCATCTCTGTTCCTGTCCTGCAGATAGGTTCATCAGTACCATCTTTCTAGATTCCATATATATGATTTAATATATGACACTTGTTTTGCTCTTTCTGGCTTACTTCACTCTGATGCTATTTTTCAAAATGTTATATCTGCAAAGAATTGCCTCTTTGAAACTCCCACCTTTTCTCCTCCTAATGCTATCCTAAGCACCTATCCCTCTATGCTGCTGCTGCTACTGCTGCTAAGTCGCTTCAGTTATGTCCAACTCTGTGCAACCCCATAGACGGCAGTCCAGGAGGCTCCCCCATCCCTAGGATTCTCCAGGCAAGAACACTGGAGTGGGTTGCCATTTCCTTCTCCAATGCATGAAAGTGAAAAGTGAAAGTGAAGTCATTCAGTCGTGTCCGACTCTTCACGACCCTATGGACTGCAGCCTACCAGGCTCCCCGGTCCATGGGATTTTCCAGGCAAGAGTACTGGAGTGGGGTGTGATTGCCTTCTCTGTTCCTTCTATACTCATGTTAAATTCACTTCTCTGTCATAAAGCTTTCTCAGATTCCCAGCCAGAATGAATCACTTCTATGCTTTNACCCTATGGACTGCAGCCTACCAGGCTCCCCGGTCCATGGGATTTTCCAGGCAAGAGTACTGGAGTGGGGTGTGATTGCCTTCTCTGTTCCTTCTATACTCATGTTAAATTCACTTCTCTGTCATAAAGCTTTCTCAGATTCCCAGCCAGAATGAATCACTTCTATGCTTTCTCATATTTAGTTTGTGGGGGACCATTACTTTTTCTCAGGTTCTGTTTTAGAGGTAGTTATGTATTTTCACATTTTATGGACCATAAAAAAGGTTGAGCACTGAAGAATTGATGCTTTTGAATTGTGATGCTGAAGAAGACTCTTGAGAGTCCCTTGGACAGCAGGGAGATCAAGCCAGTTAATCCTAAAGGAAATTAACCCTGAATAGTCATTGGAAGGGCTGATGCTTAAGTTGAAGCTCCAGTACTTTGGCCACCTGATGCAAAGAGCTGGCTCATTGTGAAAGACCCTGATGCTGGGAAAGATTGAAGGCAAAAGGAGAAGGAGATGACAGAGGATGAGATGGTTAGATAGAGTTACTGACATAATGTTCATGAACTTGAGCAAACTCTGAGAAAGGAAAGCCTGGTGTGCTGAAGTCCATGGGGTTACATAGAGTTGGACACAACTTCTGACAGAACAACAGTGTATTTTACAAAATCATAGGATCCCTGAGCACGGAACCTTGCCCATTTTATCACTGACTCTCCTGAAGCTCTTTTTCTAACAATATGCCGACTTCCTTTTTGGAACAGATAAAGTCACTTGAGTAAAATTAATGGATATTTTGAGAAAATATAAAACACATTGTACAAAGATTCTAGGTGCTCATTTATTTTAGTAGTTAGTATTTTGTTCATTTGTAGATACTAGAAACTAAAAACTAAAAAGCAATTCAGAGTTTTGATTCCCTCAATCTATGTAAGGCAGGTACAGAGGCATATTCTATAAAAGCGTATTTATTGTGTCTGAGAATCTCATCCATACAGAATGGCAGGTAAAAAGGAAGTTTATTAATTTCAATGGAGCAATTGATATATATTACACCAAAATCCTTCTGCATCTAGTATATTACATTTTCCAGTGACTAATTTAAATAAAGTAACATGGATAAAGTACTTGTAATGATTCATTTATGTATACATTTATATATTTCATAGACCTATATGTACATATATAGATAGATCTTGAAATGGTTAGAGGAAGGAATATAACAATAGTGACTTATTTGTGTTAGTATTCTGTGCTAGTTTACTTTATCTAAAGATCTCCAGGGCTTTACAAACATTAACATCTCCTTCTTATCCATGAGATAAGTATCATTATTCAAGAGTTATAGTGAAGTGATGGATGCACAAAGAGATTAGGTGGTTTCTTCAAGGTTATCATCAGTTGTGACAAGAAACAGATAGAAGTTAGATTTATGAATCTTGGTTTATGCTTTAACTATTCTTGGGTTCTGCATATGAGTTACCCAAAATATCCAGAGGAAAAAAAATTGAGACGCAGTGAACAAAGACCATGTAGGTAAAAACTAAGTATTTGGATATTCAACATCACTGATTAAATAAATATAATCCAGAAAGCAGATTTTACTGAAAGGGGGATTGTCCATAGTTTGTATTTAAGGAAGTTTGGAAGAGATTGTGTTACCTTATATTTCAATCAAATTGTATAGAAGGTATACAACTGTGCTTTGAAAAAAATTATAAAACTATATATCAAGAAAAACATATTTATGTGTTTACAGCATTTGAATTCATTACCATGGACTATAGCACTCTATAGGCCTAAAAACTATTTTGGATAACATATTTTCACTGCTCTTTGTTTTAACATCCCATCCTGTCAAATCAGATTATAAAGGCTAAAATTAAGTGACCTCTACACAAAGCAGAATTCTACTGTGAAAGCAAAAGAGAATTTATTCTTTTACTGTGGTAAATCAGACAAAAGAATTGACTTTGTCAGATTGCCTAAGGAATGGTAAATCTGCATCTGTAATATGTATTTGTTTATCCAGTGATTGTTTACAAGAAATAAAATTGATTCCAGGCAACTACTACAAAGTCTTGGGCATTCTTTCCATGTAAACCGTTTTGAAGGCAAGTGATTTTAGAAAATGAGGCAAGTCATGTGAAGTTCCTTCACTATGAACCAAGCTTTCAAATTTGCCAATGGAGGAGGTCTGCAGGTGCCTTTGGATTTGCAGTAGGAGTTCTTCCATATCCCTCAATTAGTTGTCCTCTCTGCAGTGGCCACAGGACTGGAAAAGGTCAGTCTTTATTCCAATCCCAAAGAAAGGCAATGCTAAAGAATGCTCAAAGTACCGCACAATTGCACTCATTTCACACGCTAGTGAAATAATGCTCAAAATTCTCCAAGCCAGGCTTCAACAGTATGTGAACCATGAAATTCCAGATGTTCACGCTGGTTTCAGAAAAGGAAGACGAACCAGAGATCAAATTGCCAATATCTGTTAGGTCATCAAAAAAGGAAGAGAGTTCCTGAAAAATATCTACTTCTGCTTTACTGATTATGTCAAAGCCTGTGACTGTGTGGATCACAACAAACTGGAAAATTCTTCAAGAGATGGAATACCAGACCATCTGACCTGCCTCCTGAGAAATCTGTATGCAAGTCAAGAAGTTAACAGTTAGGACTGGACATAGAACAACAGACTGGTTCCAAATAAGGAAAGGAGTACCTCAAGGCTATATACCGTTACCCTGCTTATTTAACTTATATGCAGAGTACATCATGAAAATGCTGGACTGGATGAAGCACAAGCTGGAATCAAGATTTCTGGGGGAAACATCAGTAACCTCCAATATGCAGATGACACTATCCTTATGGCAGAAAGCGAAGAACTGAAGAGCCTCTTGATGAAAGTGAAAGGGGAGAGTGAAAAATCTGGCTAAAAACTCAACACTCAGAAAACTAAGATCATGGCATCCGGTCCCATCACTTCATGGCAAAGAGATGGGGAAACAGTGGAAACAGTGACAGACTTTATTTTGGGGGGCTCCAAAATCACTGCAGATGGTGACTGCAGCCATGAAATTAAAAGACACTTTCTCCTTGGAAGAAAAGTTATGACCTATCTAGACAGCTTATTAAAAAGCAGAGTCATTACTTTGCCAACAAAGTCTATGTAGTCAAAGCCGTGGTTTTTCCAGTATTCATGTATGGATGTAAGAGTTGGACTATAAAGAAAGCTGAGCACCAAAGAACTGATACTTTTGAACTGTGGTAATGGAGAAGACTCTTGAAAGAGTCCCTTGGACAGCAAGGAGATCCAACCAGTCCATCCTAAAGGAAATCAGTCCTGAATATTCATTGGAAGGACTGATGCTGAAGCTGAAACTCCAATACTTTGGTCACCTGATGTGAAGAACTGACTGATTTGGAAAGACCCTGATGCTGGGAAAGATTGAAGGTGGGAGGAGAAGGGGATGACAGAGAACGAGTTGGCATCACCAACTTAATAAATGAGTTTGAGTAAACTCTGAGAGTTGCTGATGGACAGTGAGGCAAGGCATGCTGCAATCCATGGAGTCACAAAGAGTCGGACATGGCTGAGCAACTGAAGTGAACTGAACTGTTTACAAAGCATTGCTTTTTGCTATGAGTGAGTGAAAGTTGCTCAGTTGTGTCCGATTCTTTGCAACCCCATGGAATTCTCCAGTCTAGAATACTGGAGCGGGTAGCCTTTCTCTTTTCCAGGGGATCTTTCCAATCCTAGATGAAACCCAGGTATCCTGCATTGCAAGTGCATTCTTAACCACTGAGCCAAAAGGCAAGCCCATAATAGTAAAAATAATAATGACTAAAAATAAATATATATTATCTCCACACAGGCTCAACTCAAAAATGCCCATTTACCAAAATATTTATGTGTCAATAATATTTCTTCAAACTTTAANCCAGGTATCCTGCATTGCAAGTGCATTCTTAACCACTGAGCCAAAAGGCAAGCCCATAATAGTAAAAATAATAATGACTAAAAATAAATATATATTATCTCCACACAGGCTCAACTCAAAAATGCCCATTTACCAAAATATTTATGTGTCAATAATATTGCTTCAAACTTTAAAAAATATTTTTTAAATGTCATGTCTGTGCCACATCAAAAGTTCAGTGAGATATTTTTGTGTCTATATTTGTTTCCTACTTTTCTATTTTAAGAGTTGTGCATGTCAAAACTTCCAAAGGTTTCATAAATGGTGGTGAATTTCTTTCTTTGAAAACATTTTCAATTCAGTCTGTGTCTTTCCTATTGTGTGATTCTTTCTGCAAACTTCTACCAAACTGATAAAAGTTCTTGCTCTCTGTTTATAGTATACAAATTTTCCAGGTTTCTAGTATATAAGAGAAATAACAATTAAGATCTTTGTTTTGAAGTCAGTGGTGTATAATTTGTACTGATCCAAAAATTTCACAACACAGAGGAAAAAGAAAAATACATTCTTTACATTAGATATCTTCAGACATAATATGCTCAATATTCTATATATACAATGCAATTTTAAGTTATCTTTGATGTGTGAATAATCATCTACAGACCAAACCGCCATCTGGTATTCTGACAAGTCAGACTTGATTTTAGTATCTAAGAATCTAAATGTGTATCTATTTCTTTGTGCACACATGCTTATGATGGATCCAAAAAGACATATGGGGAAAAATCGTATCCATTCCTGCCACCTCCTTTCTTTTCCCTATTTTTTAAGACAGGAAATGTAGTGCCTCTGAAATTCACAAGTGTCAACAATTTTTTTTGTGAATCAGTAATCTTCTCATTGGACTTTTTGACAAGTTTTTTTTTTTTTAAAGCAAATTACTCTTGAGGGAGGAGAAGGCATTATTATTCAGTACTTTTCAGAAACTTGACATAGAGTAAAATCTGCAGAGTGTGAGCTCATTGATGACCCGACTGATCTCTGATAATTTGCTCAAATGAAGTTCCTCTTCATCCTTTGAATGAAGGATACATAGACTGATGCCTTCCTCTACGTACTCCACTTACCAAACTCCTGTTCAACCTCACGGTAAGGTCTAGATTCTTCCTGTTTTCATAAACTTTCCCTAATTTCTTTAGAATATGCTCTCTATTAATACATACTGCTTTAGTATCTTTCACTCCAAAAGACTGATTTCATAACTTCAATAAGATTTTTATATCTATATAATTATTATATATATCCATAAATACTACTACTATTACTACTAATTTTTATTTTAAGTTTGCAGAAATGAGAAATAAAGTATCTTTCCTTAAGTTTTCTTACAGTTTAGCAGAAAAAACTAATTAGATAGCAATGTAATAAACACTCTAGCAGATATATGTGTCTCTGTGTGTGTGTGTATATATATATATAAATACATACACACACATATATATATATATATACACATATATATAAATACATACACACATATATATATACACATATATATAAATACATACTGCTTTATTATCTTTCATTCCAAAAGATTATCAGTTTCATAACTTCAATAAGATACTTTTATATCTATATAATCATTATATATATCCATAAATACTACTACTATTACTATTAATTTTTATTTTAAGTTTGCATAAATGAGAAATAAAGTATCTTTCCTTAAGTTTTCTTACTACTTCATAGAAAAAATTAATTAGCAATATAATAAGCACTCTAGCAGATATATGTGTCTCTGTGTGTGTGTGTGTGTGTGTGTGTGTGTGTGTGTCTATATATATATAGTTGCTGTTGTTCACTCTCTAAGTTATGTCTGACTTTTTGTGACCCCATGGACTGTAACCCTCTGTCCATGGAATTTTCCAGGCAAGAATCCTGGAGTGGGTTTTCATTTCCTCTTCCAGGGGATCTTTGTGACCCAGTTATCAAACCTCCATCTCCTACATTGCCTACCCCTTAAATTGAGTATTAAAAAACAATTAGGTATTAACCAGGTGAAGGGTGAGTGATGGTGGGTAGTCTGGGCAGATAGGCCATCATGTAAACACTTTGAGATATAATAGAGGAATAATAGAGGCAGAAATATAATTTGAATGCAAATTGTGAGATTGGGATCAGAAAAGTTGAGACTAGAGCAGAAGTTGGATATCAGACCATTTCAGTTCAGTACAGTCATTCAGTCATGTCTGACTTTTTATGACCCTATGGACTACATCACGCTAGTCTTCCCTGTCCTTTGCCAACTCCCAGAGCTTACTCAAACTCATGTCCATCGAGTTGGTGATACCATCCAACCATTTCATCCTCTGTCATCCCTTTCTCCTTCTGCCTTCAAACTTTCCTAGCATCAGGGTTTTCTCCAGTGAGTCAGTTCTTTACATCAGGTTGTCAAAGGATTGGAGTTTCAGCTTCAACATCAGTCCTTGAATTGAATATGCAGGACTGATTTCTTTTAGGATTGACTGGTTTGATCTTGTTTCAGTCCAAGGGACTCTCAAGAGTCTTCTTCAATACCACAGTTCAAAAGCATCAATTCTTGGGTGCTCAGCTTTCTTTATAGTCCAACTCACACATCAATACATACTGAGGAAAACATAGCTTTGACTAGATGGACCTTTGTTGGCAAAATAATGAATCTTCTTTTCAATATGCTGTCTAGGTTGGTCATAGCTTTTCTTCCAAGGAGCAAGTATTTTTAATCTCATGGCTGCAGTCACCATCTGCAATGATTTTGGAGGCCCACAAAATAAAGTCTCCCACTGTTTCCACTGTCTCCCCATCTATCTGCCTTGAAGTGATAGGACCAGATGCCATGATCTTAGTTTTCTAAATGTTGAGTTTTAAGCCAACTTTTTCACTCTCCTCTTTCACTTTCATCAAGAGGTTCTTTAATTCTTCTTCGCTTTCTGCCATATGGGTGGTGTCATCTGAATATCTGAGGTTACTGATATTTCTCCTGGCTATCTTGATTCAAGCTTGTGCTCCATCCAGCCCAGCATTTCATATGATGTAATCCATATATAAGTTAAATAAGCAGAGTGACAATATACAGCCTTGACATACTCCTTTCCCAATTTGGAACCAGTCTGTTTTTTAAGACTGATAGAACAAGATGGTGGAGTAGAAGGACATACACTCATCTTCTCCTGTGAGAACTCTAGAGTATCAGACCACATACAGCCTCTTAACCGAAGCAACCATGTATTGCCATTGGCCCAGATTTTTGCCTACTTATGCTGTTGTTGTTGTTTAGCTACTAAGTCACATCCAACTCTTTGTGACTCCATGGACTGCAGCATGCCAGGTTCCTCTGTCCTCCTAAAGTTCACTCAAATTCTTGTCTATTGAGTCAGTTATGCTATCTAACTATCTCATCCTCTGGTGCCCTCTTCTTGTTTCTCTTCCACTCACACGTATCCTAATTTGAACAATAAATTATAAAATCACTGTAACTTAATACCATTTCCTATTTTTTACTGCAAATAGTAAGGAACCTTTGGAAGATGCTAAAAAGTACTAATAAGGTCAGATAAACCATTTAGGAAAGCTATTCTAACACCTGGTTGGAAGATGACATTCACAGAAGTAAAACTGAGGACAGGAAAATTAGTAAGGAGACGCTGAAACGATCCAAATGAGAAACAGTAAGGACTCGAGCCTGAGTGGTGAGAATGGTTAATAGGTCTGTAGAGAAGAAATAATTTCTGTAAGTATTCAGGAAGCAAATTAACCATTAGTTGAGAAGGGTGGAGAAAAACAAGGAGAAAACAATTAGACAGTTCATGTTATACAGAAGAATAAATGAAAATAAGTTAAAGCATTGTTGTTGTTGTTTTAGTTGCCAAGACATGTCCGACTCTTTTGGACCCCCTAGACTGTAGCCTGGCCAGGCTCTGTCCATGGAATTTCCCAAGCAAGAATGCTGGAGTGGGTTACCATTTCCTTCTCCAGGGGATCGTCCCTAGCCAAGGGTCCAACTCTTGTCTCCTGCATCGGCAGGTGGATTCTCTCCCACTGAGCCACCTGGGAAGCAGATGAAGTTATGGAGATGGGGAAAACTATAGGACGTGTTCTCTGATGATAGAACAGCAAAAAAAGATAAAGCATGAAATGTATGTGGAAGTAATTTTAATTCTGGTAGAGTTTCTTGGACACAAATACTCGGCAAATTTAATGTTAGCTCTTTGAATTATGAGACTAGAGAGAAGCATAGAATAACCTGGAGGATGTCTGGACCAAACATAAGTGGAGTGGTAGGGACTGACTGCCAGGTTCTACAATAATCTCCAGGTATCAGCTGCCCAGTGAGTCAGGTGTCAGAACAATCAAGTCAGAGCTGGAACCTGGTAAACAACTTATTATTGAGGCTAAAAGTTGAGAACACGTTAAACAGACTGAGGATACAACAGACTAAAGCACACGTAGGAAGGTCAAGGACTGCCTACTGGGGCTGGGAACCACAGCTGACACAGCTGTCAAGAAGAGATGACCATCTGCGGATAGAACCAGCAAATACATAGTTGAAAAGCTGCTCTCAACCACAGAAGCTGGAAGAATGACAAGGCAAGAAGGTGGAGGTGAGACAGCGTAACTAAGTGTGCACTCAGTGAGGGTAAATTTCACTCCTGAAAGGCAAACTGTCAAATGCTTCTACATAACAGATCCGTCGGTGGATCCACAAGCAACTCCATCTAGGAGCAGTCAATGCAAGGGCAGATGGCTTTGCAAGGGCCATGCAGTTTAATTTTTTTTTACGTGCAATGAGAGCAGTTAAAAAATAAAACTACAAAAATATGAGATGATAAAATATGTATTGGTAGCTATATGAGATGGACAGAGGAGCCTGGGAGTCACAAGAATCAACAAGACTTAGCTACTAAACCACCACCAACTATATGAGAAAAAGGTTTATGCTTTATAAGATATCTGGAGAATTCTAACTCATAATTAGTTTTTATTTTAAAGAGGCATATGTACAAAGTTAAAAAGCTCTATGCAATGTCATGGGACTGAATTTTTTTCAGGGAGAAAAGTTATGCCAGTAAGAATTTCTCTTCTGAAAGAATATTTTAACTTATAGATATTCCCATCAACACCTCTCATATATATTTTAAAAAATGGGATTTTGCTCCTCATCAAAAAATAGTCTCTTTAAAATGATATGTTTTATTGAGTGACAGTCACAATGAATATTCAACAAGAAGCAAATCGGATACAAAAAGTTATCGTGACACTAAGAATTTAAAATAACTATTTTCAAAGTGAAGTATCTGTCAGATGCAAGATACTATGTCTAACCTTAGATATCTGATTAAAACTAAGATGTTCCATCACTATTTATTTTTATTTATTTAAGTTCCTTAAAAGCTTTGTATTTTCCATCATACTCAGATGAATGCTGGAAAAATGCGACCTACCCTCTTAACGAACAGACACTACATTAAACCAAAACAAAATGCTGAAACACCTTTTGTATGATAATCTGAAGATGAGTTTCAGAAATAGCTATCTGTGGTCTATGGTTAGGGAAGATCACAGACGATAAATTGATGTATTAACGAACAATAAAGAAAATAACTATGAATATAACCTATAAAGAATCGATATAATTAGTATTTGCAAAATCAAGTGCTTATTTTTAAATGGGGTTAATACGACTTAAGCAAATAAAGTAATTATTTGATTCTGAGTTTTTATAAGTAACATAATTAATATCTCATTAAGGCCCCTTGTTAGTTTCACTGGGAAATTATCTCTCCATTGCATCTGTCTAGGTTGAACACAATTCATTTTATTGTCGCCCATAATTCACCTCTTCCAGTTTTATGAGAGCACATGTAGAGGTTTCACCTCTGGCCCTGGCCTGTGTTACACTCCATCACAAACTCATTTAAACAGTGATATTAATGATTTCAGAAATCACTACAAATGGTTAGCAGCATCATTGTCGTTAATGTCTCACGGGAGCGGTGCACACGAGTTTTATCAGCTTGAGGCTGAGGTATTTGATGAAGTAATAACAAACTAGCTCTGAATTGTCTTTCATTACCCTTTATCTCTCCTGGAAAGAATATAATCTTATTCAAATTATAATGGTCTCTGTTATCAATGAGCTTTACTATTTATTTACCTGCATCCACACATGCAAATCACATGCATTCTGCCTTTTCAACCTACCTGTAATGAAATTTCTTCACTATCGGAATCATGCACCATCACAAATTACAAACTTGTTACTAGTATAATTGGCTTAGCATAAAAGAACCCTACTCATTCTTTTAATATACTATCTTGATTAAAGGAGTAAAATCCAATCATTAGGGTTGAAATACAGTATATGCTGAACAACTTTTAAAATAGAATCACTGTTTCAATTAGAAAGTAGTTCTGTTTGGTTTTTCTCTTAAGCAACATATGATGTTTAATTGTGCTGAGGCCAACTTAGGTTAAGTACAGAATTGTTTTGTAATTTGGCTGGCCTGTGGGAAGGTTCCGCAACCAGAGATTGACCTCAGGCCTCTGAAGTGAAAGCACATAATGGTAACCACTAGGCCCCCAGGGAACTCCCTTTAAGTAGAGAACTGGTAAAGACTGGCTTTTCCCGTTTGGCACAGATCACTTGGTATCTACTTTTTGTTTCAGTGTAGCTATCTTTACGAAAATATTCTATTTGTAAAAGCTGGATAATTTCAAGGAGCTTTCATATTCCATATCAGTCTCTTCCCTTTAGCCAATCTGTAAAGCTGAGAAGGTGCTATTATGTGGAGCTGACAGAGAGGAATTACAATTCGGAGATGCGCTCTGATGCCATGTAAAGAGAATCAAGGCAAGAGCATCCCCTGGGCTATTTTCTTTTCTTTCTGCCTGGTCTGCTCTTTTCTTTGCGAATAATTCTGTCCTCTTGTGTCTTTTAACATATGCTAACAGTGTAAAAACTAGTTCTTACAATGAAGTTAATGGTGATCTGTAAGCTAAACCTTTTTTTACAATTCATTCATACAATAAAGGATTTACTGGCTATTTACTCTGTGCCCTATACTGTTCTAGATGTGGAGGATAATGCAATGATGATATGGACATGAATTTCTCTCTTCACTCTATTATACTGAAGGTAGTAAATATGTGAATGTTATGAAAAAATATTAAATCATGTAAGGTGAAGAGGGATTGTTAGGGATTGTCTTTAAAGTGAAAAAGTATCATGGTGTAGACCTCAGTGAAAAGAGTAACGGACTGGAAGGAAATATGAGCATAAACCATTGTAGAGAAAAAAGATCAGGTGTTTGTAACAATTTCCAGTGGCTTACCCTTTTCTAAGCAAAATGTTCTTGACATAGTATCAGATTCAAACTTACCAATAACCTTATGAAGCAGACAGGACAATTGTGACTATCCTTGTCTTTTAGAGAGAACACATTAAAAGAAGTTGAGTGTCATAAACAAGGCCTGCAAATAATGTCCTCCTACCAGGCCTCATTTTACCTTTTTAATTTAATACTCTGAGGGCAATACACCAGCTTCACCGAGGATTCTTTCAAATCAATGAGTTTTCCTAAATTTAAATGGTGAATATTGTACTAGGCAAAAACATCCATAAAGGTGGGGTCATGTTTGTTTTACTCACTAATAGTTTGAATTTGTGTCCAGATACACTGGAGTTCCTCCTGGTCCTCAAATACACCCCTTAATTGTTTTCTCTTCTGCTTTCTCTGACTGGTAAGTAGTTAACTACTTACCCACATACTCTCTTTCTCTGTCAATCTGACATCAGATCTCTTTTGAATGTTGCTATTTTCTCATTTTTTGCATAGGTGCTCAGTTGTGTTCAACTCTTTGCAATTCCATGGAATATATCCTGCCAGGCTCCTCTGTCCATATAAAATTTCCAGGCAAGAATACTAGATTGGGCTGCTATTTCCACTTCTAGGGATCTTCCTGACTCAGGAATTGAACCCACATCTCCCATGTCTCTTGCATTGCCAGGCAGATTCTTTACCACTGTGCCACCTAGGAAGCCTATTTTCTCACTTTAAAAGAGTCTTATTATACTTGTGTGTGTTCTTACTCACTCAGTCATGTCCAGCTCTGTGCGACCCCATGGACTGTAGCCCACCAGGCTCCTCTGCTCATGGGGATTCTCCAGGCAAGAATACTGGAGTAGGTTCCCATACCCTCCTCCAAGGGATCTTCCCAAGATCTCATGCATTGCAGGTGGATTCTTTACCAGCTGAGCTACCAGAGAAGCCCCTTTTTTATACTTAAATATATGTATTTATTTTTAACTTCTTCTTAGAATTAATTATTGTTTAGGTATTATTTATTAAATCTAAAAGATTTCTAAAAATCACTGTTAATTGTAAAGAGCATGTGTATTTTTATAGGCTCTATATTTTGGCTAAATAACAAATTTAGTTTTTAGACCAGAGTTCATTCTAAGAATGAATACCATGTTATGAGTAGCAGCTTTGCACAAATGTAAGTACTGGGGCCTAGAACGATACAGCACCTGATATTCTAATTTTGCATATTCAGTCTATAAAGTAATAGAACATATGAGATTTAAATTCACTAAGCAAGTGTCTTCTTGAATCTAGGCTATATAACAAATAAAATACAGAAGAGATGAGTATGAAATTTATTTCATAGAATTTTTTGAGCCTTGGAAGTAAAGAGGATGATGCCAAATAAATGAAAGATCAAATGACAAATAAATAAAAGATCAAATGAAGGAAAGATCAGATGAGAATACTGTTACCTCCTGCTTCCCACCTGGCCACAAGGAAGCCCACAGGCTTCCTTAAGCTAATGTCCAGAGCAAATATCTTAAGGGACTTCTTCCCTTAGAAGACTGGATGTGACCTCCAAAATAATTAAAGATAAATGGGGATGTCTGGCAGAATATTAGAAGGGTTTAAGATAGAAAGGAAAATATGGTGAAAGAAAAGGAGAATCCATAGAGCTTGGTTAATACAAATGCAATATTTGGAGAATTTTAAAGGAATTGCTAAAATACATTTTATTGAAGGATAACACAAAAAAGGAAACAGTGGATAAATCATTAATGTGCAGTGAAATGAATCATTACAAAGAGAACACAGCCAAGTAAAGATTTAGGAAATTACTGATGCCAGGGAAATGCCCTTGAAGTCCTGACAAATATAAGTACCCTCTCATTTCCAAAAGAAACATCATAGATTTCTTGGTCTCCTTTTGAATTTTATGTAAATGGAATCTTATACTACGTACTCGGCTTTCACTCAACATTATGAGATTGATCCATGTCATGCCATCATGTGATGACTGTATTGATTTGAACTTTTAAAAAATAGCAATTCATTATTGCAAATATTAAGAAGTGGTATATAAAATATCCAACATCTTTAGAAAAATTTTAATTTGGGTAAACCAATGACCTTTTTTCTTTATTTCAAATACAGAGCTGATGATTAGCCACTAAATGTAAGCCATTGGCTTCCTACGTTAAACTGGACACAGAATAAGAATTAAATATTTTCATCATTGGGATATTATCAGAAGCCAAAGAGTTAGTCATAAGCACTTCATACAAAATGATGATACAAATTAAATATAATATCACATGGACATAGGAATTTTCTCATGCACATGAAAATGAAAGCCCCTCAGTTGTGTTAGACTCTTTGTGACCACATGGACTATATAGTCCATGGAATTCTCCAGGCCAGAACACTGGAGTGGGTAGCTGTTCCCTTCTTCAGGGGATCTTCCTAACCCCGGAATCAAACCAAGGTCTCCAGCATTGCAGCCGGATTCTTTACCAACTGAGTTATTATAAAAAGTATAAATACAATGTTGCTGTTCTGTCGCTAAGTCACGTCCGACTCTTTGCAACCTAATGACTGCGCCACATCAGGCTCCTCCATCCCAGTTTGCTCAAATTCACATCCATTGAGTCAGTGATGCTATCTACCCATCTCATCCTCTGGTCCTCCCTTCTCCTTTTGCTTTCAGTCTTTCCTAGCATCAGGGTCTTTTCCAGTGAATCAGTTCTTCACATCAGATAGCCAAAATACTGGAGCTTCAGCTTCAGCATCAGTCCTTCCAATGAATATTCAAGGTTGATTCCCTTTAGGATTGACTGGCTTGATTTTCTTGTTGGCCAACAAACCTTCAAGAGTCTTCTCCAGCACCACAATTTGAAAGCATCAATTCTTTGGTGCTCATGGAAACCCACTCCAGTGTTCTTGCCTGGCAAATTCCATGGACAGAGGAGCCTGGCTAACTACAGTCTACGGGGTCACAAAGAGTTGGCCAAGAGTGAGCAACTGAGCACAGCCTTTTTATGGTCCAACTTTCACATCTACATATCACATCACAACTACAGTGTAGAGAGAGAGATTTTCCTGAATGGTTTATAGAATCCTTTTTTTCTCAGCCTTTGAATCATGAGACCTTTTGAGAATTTGGAGATCACCTACCTTGGAAGATCATTTGCTGAAAAAGTCTCCATATCTACATATACAACATTTTACATTTAGTTTCAAGGTGTCAGAGATCACCTGAGGGAAGTCACCAAATCTATGATGCTGAGATGAACAACACTAATTCTGAGTCACACTTTTGCAAATGCTTCTTTATAAAACCATGAGAGACTCTTTAAAACAATACTCTTTTTTGTAGAGGAAAAATCACAGAGGCTTTTGCCACCTTTTAAAGCATAATGATAAGTAGGCAAAGAGTCTGAGGCAGAACTGTTCTTGCCTCTGAGTCGTCTCAGAATTGTCTCCTGTTACTGTGTGGGTGTGTGCTCAGTCATGTCCAACTACACACCTCCAGGCTCCTCTGTCCATGAGATTTCCCAGGCAAGAATACTAGAGTGGGTAGCCATGCCCTCCTCTAGGGGATCTTCCTAAGTCAGGGATCAAATTCACCTCTACCCATGTCTCCTGCACTGCAGGCAGATTCTTTACCTCTGAGCCACCACATCAGGGACAAATTCCCTTGTTCTACTCTTGTCCCCAGATACAATGTATCAGGATTCTCTCAATCTCTTCATTCTTCTCCCTCTAGCTCTCTAATTGATACTCGGGTCCTAATATGTAATTTTTGCAAAGGTCTTCAGAAATTCCTCACTTTTTTTCTCATTTTATCACTAAATCATTTTGTGAGAACACCATCAGTTGGGGTCCAGTTGGCAGCTACCACAAACTGCTGTAGGCATTTCATGCACAAAAGGTACTTAAAAGGAATTGAATGCTAACAAAATCAGTGTTTGTGCCTTCTTGAATAATTCCAAAATCACATCATAGAAATAACCACTCAACTGCCTGTGACAAAATCAGGAAATGAAAGGAGGACATCACTTTCCCAAATTCTGACTTGAGGATCACAAAACCTTAGCTGGAATCTAGAGGTGAGAGACCTACTCTGTAATTGTTGGTTTCAGTTCAGTTCAGGTCAGTCACTCAGTAGTGTCCAACTCTTTGCGACTCCATGAATTGCAGCATGCCAGGCCTCCCTGTCCATCACCATCTCCTGGAGTCCATTCAAACTCACATCCATTGAGTTGGTGATGCCATTCAGCCAGCCACCTCATCCTCTGTTATCCCCTTTTCCTCCTGTCCCCAATCCCTCCCAGCATCAGAGTCTTTTCCAATGAGTCAACTCTTCACATGAGGTGGCCAAAGTACTGGAGTTTAAGCTTTAACATCATTCCTTCCAAAGAAATCCCAGGGCTGATCTCCTTCAGAATGCACTGGTTGGATCTCCTTGCAGTCCAAGGGACTCTCAAGAGCCTTCTGCAACACCACAGTTCAGAAGTATCAAGTTCTTCGGCGCTCAGCTTTCTTCACAGTCCAACTCTCACATCCATACATGACTACTGGGAAAACCATAGCCTTGACTAGATGGACCTTTGTAGGCAGTGTAATGTCTCTGTTTTTGAATATGCTATCTAGGTTGGTCATAACTTTTCTTCCAAGGAGTAAGCGTCTTTTAATTTCATGGATGCAATCACTTTCTGCAGTGATTTTGGAGCCCCCAAAAATGAAGTCTCACACTGTTTCCACTGTTTCCCCATCCATTTAGGGAACACACAAACTTCTATGATCCAGGAATAAAGAGGCTCCATCCAAAGGGCTGGTTGCAGGCTCTGCTTCACCAGCCAGATTGGTGCCTGGCTTCTCTTTCCACTTAGGTCAGCTCTGAATTCAAGTCTTACATGAGTGCGCATGATCAGTATAACCCAAATTGCATCCAGAACTCTTGCTACAAGATAGTTTTGAAAATGTAGTCTTCAGGTTTTCACCTCTGCACAACGCAGGACAGGACACAGGAAGAGGAGGAACAGGTGCTGATAAAATAATTTACTGTAAGTGCCAAGTATACCTAGTAGCATTTAACCCTGGCTTCATGACCATTAAGATGTGATCATCACAAGAACAACAATGAAACTCCAAAATAAACTAGATTTAAAGGTTATTCATTTTTTTTTAAAGGTTATCTGATTTAAGCACCAGGGCTATTATACAACCTTAAAACCTCGCCTACTGAATCCTAGACAGTGAATATTAGAGACTACTCATATCTTGCTCTATTGAAATTAATTTTGGGTTAAATTTTGTTTGAAATAAAAAAGCCTGAAATCTGCTAGGACTCACCTTTTTAATAACAACAACAAATGTGTGTGTGTGTGTGTGTGTNTTTTTTTTTAAAGGTTATCTGATTTAAGCACCAGGGCTATTATACAACCTTAAAACCTCGCCTACTGAATCCTAGACAGTGAATATTAGAGACTACTCATATCTTGCTCTATTGAAATTAATTTTGGGTTAAATTTTGTTTGAAATAAAAAAGCCTGAAATCTGCTAGGACTCACCTTTTTAATAACAACAACAAATGTGTGTGTGTGTGTGTGTGTGTCTGTGTGCTCTGCTTTAGAGGGCTTTTTCACTTCATTAGCATTTTTATAATAGAATTTTATATGTACATTCCAGATGTCTAGGAAGACAAGAGAATAAACAGAACATTCTTTTTTTCTTTCTGTATTTAACTTTTTCCTTACAAGTTAAAAAAAGTATTATAAATGCTACATATATTTTTAAACATTTGCCTCGGTAACACTTTATAAAAGTGATGTCACATATACATTTCCTGAAAATAGCTGTTTTATTTTTAATCTATAAAAACAAGAGATCAGACCTTTTTTTTATCATTGTTTGAACTGCTAGGATAGCTGATCTAAGTGTCAGGCTGCTTTTTAACTCTAAAGAAAGGGCACTTGAATGAGATCCTTATCTTGGTAATTTATGCATAATAAACATAATTCTGGTTATAATCAATATATAGAAAAGCCCTTGTAGTTCAGTATGGTACAGAGTGGGGAAAAATAAGTTAGTAATTGAGACATTCATCATACATCAAATATAGGATGTCAAGTACATCCTTATATCTTTCATGCATTAAGATTAAAAGAAAAAGTCTTTGGGGATTTCCCAGGTGGTCCAGTGGCTAAGACTCCTCACTCCAATGCAGGGGGCCCAGGTTTGATCCCTGGTCAGGGGATAAGATCCCATGTGCCACAACTAAGACCCAGCTCAGCCAAATAAATAAATGAATAAAATACTTTAAACTCTTTGGTATGTTAATACAGTAAGGGATATATATAAGCCTTGTTAGCAGGTGATAACATGATTTAATATACAACCTCACTTAATATTGAATTCCACCCAGAAAACAAGGAAAAATGCCTTTTCAAACAGCCCTACACTACGCATATATAGGCATTGTTAAAACAAGATTGCCAGGAGAAATATCAATAACCTCAGATATGCAGATGACACCACCCTTATGGCAGAAAGTGAAGAGGAACTAAAAAGCCTCTTGATGAAAGAGAAAGAGGAGAGTGAAAAAGTTGGCTTAAAGCTCAACATTCAGAAAACGAAGATCATGGCATCCAGTTCCATCACTTCATGGGAAATAGACGGGGAAACAGTGGAAACAGTGTCAG
>SJYA01000932.1:1881797-1967598 GCA_006410615.1 Neotragus moschatus | reverse complement strand
AACATTCAGAAAACGAAGATGATGACATCTGGTCCCATCACTTCATGGGAAATACATGAGGAAACAGTTTCAGACTTTATTTTTTGGGGCTCCAAAATCACTGCAGATGGTGACTGCAGCCATGAAATTAAAAGACGCTTACTCCTTAGAAGAAAAGTTATGACCAACCTAGATAGCATATTCAAAAGCAGAGACATTACTTTGCCAACAAAGGTCTGTCTAGTCAAGGCTATGGTTTTTCCAGTGGTCATGTATGGATATGAGAATTGGACTATGAAGAAATCTGAGCGCTGAAGAATTGATGCTTTTGAACTGTGGTGTTGGAGAAGACTCTTGAGAGTCCCTTAGACTGCAAGGAGATCCAACCAGTCCATTCTGAAGGAGATCAACCCTGGGATTTTTTTGGAGAGAATGATGCTGACGCTGAAACTCCAGTACTTTGGCCACCTCATATGAAGAATTGACCCACTGGAAAAGACTCTGATGCTGGGAGGGATTGGGAGCAGAAGGAAAAGGGGACGACGGAGGATGAGATGGCTGGATGGCATCACTGACTCGATGGACATGAGCCTGAGTGAACTCAAGGAGTTGGTCATGGATAGGGAGGCCTGGTGTGCTGCGACTCATGGGGTTGCAGAGTCGGACGTGACTGTGCCACTGAACTGAACTGAGTGCTGAAAGAAGATTAGTAAACTTGAAGACATNTGCTGGGAGGGATTGGAAGCAGGAGGAGAAGGGGGCGACAGAGGATGAGATGGCTGGATGGCATCACCGACTTGATGGCCGTGAGTCTGAGTGAACTCCGGGAGTTGGTGATGGACAAGGAGGCCTGGTGTGCTGCGATTCATGGGGTCGCAAAGAGCTGGACACGACTGAGCGACTGAACTAAACTAAAAGCAAGATTATAGGCAATATTATATCAAACAAAAAAAAGTGCTGTGTAATGGAAGCTAAACGCATCCAGGTCTTCAATTATAAAAAATATCTCTGCATTTCTTATGACTGCAGAAAGGAAAGTGTATCTTCATCTCCACCCCTGCTTCTCCCCACTCTGACTTTCAGTGATAATTACTCCTTTCCAAGCTGGAGTGAAACATCCACAGTAGAAGACCTCTGGCCAGGCAGTCTTGCAGGTGGGTCCCCTGATCCCACCTCTGGCGATTTCTGTCTGGTCTGTCACCCTGAGAACCTTTGATCTTTGTGGGTCTATATCTTTGTGTGGGTGCAAGAGGAAGTGTCAGAAAGTGCTGGGGATAACAGAAATTCTTTCCAGTGTTGATATAATTTTTTTCAACCCCTCCTTTCTACTATTGGGAAATATCAGCACCCCCTACTGGGGAGCCAGGATATAAACCTGGGTAGAAATTCGGGCTCCAGTGCTTGCATATTCTCTCTCCTGTAGGTATCAGAAAGGCTATCATTAAATACAGAAATCTCATCTTCAAAGCTACTATAAGAATTACATAATTGTGTGTGTGTGTGTGTGTGTGTGTGTATGAGTTGCTCAGTCGTGTCCGACTCTTTATAACCCCATATACCAGCCTACCAGGCCCCCGGATCCTCTGTCCATGGGATTTTCCAGGCAAGAATACTGGAGTGGGTTGCCATTCCTTTCTCCAGGAGATTTTTCCAACCCAAGGATAGAACCTGGATCTCTTACATTGCAGGCAGATTCCTTACTGTCTGAGCCACCAGAGAAGTCCATATATATATATATATATATATATATACACGTGTCAAGTTTTAAGGTCCAGAGAGAGGTCTCAGAACATGTGAGTCCCCTTCCTCTTCCCTTGGTTCACACAAACCTGCGTTTGTTCTCCCCCTATTGGCAGACCTTCCCTTGCATTATTTGTATAAATTACTCACACCAAATACTGTTTTACTTGCAATAAGCCTCCCCAGAGGTCAAAAGATGAGACAATATTATGTCCAAATTAAACATCATGGAAAACAAACATAATGCGGACCTTCTAGAAATAAGAGGAATACAAATACTAAGTGGAGCGTTTCTTTCAGCCAGAAAAGAAGATAAGGATGATAAGATATAAACAGCATGATTACAGAGAAGCAGGCGCACGTGCTGCCTGCCCAGCCTGGATGTAATTTTTGGTTCTGGTTGTCACAAATTACCAGTTAAGCAGCGTTATATCATTCATGCTTAATTTACTTCTGGGCTGTTTCATAGGACCCGTTCTCAGTGTGTTTTTTGTGTTCACACATCTGTTGACACTGCCGCCATTTTAGAGCCAAACTGCAGACGTTGAGATGGTTAGGAATCCCAGCCCCTGCCTGGAGGAAAGACTACTTTCTTACAAACATGTGTTTCTGCATCCCACGAATCTCTTCTGTAATGTCAAGTATTGCAAACCATGTTTGTATGTGTGTGAGTGTTTACTATAGTCTTATTTATTTCTTTAGTGTAATTTCATTGGTCTCGTTTTAAGCATTAAACACAAGGTAACTCCTTTGTTCTTATTGCACACATTGACGAATGTCTAGCCATTCACAGAGGCTTTTCATTTTTATTTTACAGACCCCCAAAAACATCTGAATTTTAAAATTTCTAATTGGTACAAATGGCTTAAAATTTTCATTTAGTTGTGACTTAAGAGTTAAGCTTTGGTAAAGAGAATAAAATCTTACCTGAGTGCATTTTGGAAAGAAAAAGAAACTTTAGCAGCACGTTTTATATCTATGTTCAAATATCTCTTAAACACCCTGGAAAATTCATATTGAACTAATGCTTATTAATTAAAGTTTTTTTGAAAAATATTTGTAGAAGATAATTAATATTGGAATTATAGACTTAGCTATTTGATGGTGACTTCTTTTCCCATTTTCCTTCTTTTTAACTCTCCTTATCTTCGTTTGTTGTCTTTTACAGATAAGAAGCATTCAGGTCAGCCACATCAATAGGTTTTATTACAAGAAAAAAAAAAAAAACAGATGCTATCATCTCCTAATCTGTCAGTTTAATTAGAAATATTGGAATGTGCTATATCCCCGTTAAGCTTAAGACTGTGGAAAATAACTTGTTTTCCAAGTTATCCAAATTCTTACACAGTGACTATTGCCAAAAAAATAAATCATTTTTTGAATTTTAATCAGATGAGCATGTGTTTGTGTGCTCAGTGTCTCAGTTATGTCTGACTCTTTGCAACCCCCTGCACTGTTGGCCTGCCAGGCTCTTCTGTCCATGGGATTCTTCAAGCAGGAATACTGGAGTGGGCTGCCATGCCCTCCTCCAAGGAATCTTCCCAACCCAGGTCTTGAACCTGTGTCTCCTGTGTCTCTTGCATTGGCAGGAAGATTGTTTACCACTGAGCCCCTTAATTGGATGTGAGGAGAAGTGAAATTTAGCATCTCTAAAATTTTTAAACAAATATCTAGCGTTCAATAGTAAGGTTCAATAACATTTAAGATTGATTTTAATCCGACAGATCATGACACTATTTTAGAGGTATAAGCCCCACAGACAAGAATTTTAACATACTTTGCAAATACTTCCTCCTTAACACCTACTTCAGGCTATAGTACTGTATGGCGAAGCTCCCATCCTAGGCCATGTCTTCTAAATACATTCTTTTTGACCATTACAGGGGAAAGACTAATTTTCTTCCTGAGTCTTTTGGGCCTTCAAAAAAGCCAACCTAAATTAATTCTTATGCCAAAGAGACAGCATTTGGGGTGGCAAATTTTTGTTCCCTGTACTTTAAAGTACTAGCAGCTAACCAGCAACAATGATGTCATCTAAATTGTGTGCTTAAAGGGGAAGGCATACTTTACTGTTCATGAATTTGTGATTTTTTAATATTTATTTGAAAGAATTCTTCATTTTACTTCTGATTCCAGCTATATTTTGAATTAGTGAAGTTGTTAAGTAGAAAGTTTTTGAGTGCTGTATAGAAAGACAGTTCTATACATGTATACCTGCGAAGGGACTTCCCAGGTGGCACAGTGGTAAAGAATCCGCCTGCCAATGCAGGAGACACAAGAGTTGCAGGTTCAATCCCCTGGAGGAGGAAATGACAACCTACTGTAATATCCTAGCCTCAAAAATTCCATGGACAAAAGAGACAGGCAGGCTATAGTCCATGGAGTCTCAAAAAGTTGGACATCACTGAGCAACTGAACACACACACGCACGCACACATACACACACATCCATATATGGAATAACTGCTGTACAGGTATGTAGATGTAAGTGCATATTTCAAAATATTTCATTAATATTTTCCCTAGTTAAAGTTAAACGTTACCCAGTGGGCATGTGTTTTTCCCTGTATCATTATACAATTATGTAAGGCCAGATCCAGGTTGCAAGAGACCAGTACATTCCACTTTAAATAGTTTTCTAATTCTCTAATATAGACACGCACACACATTCAAGAACCAACAAAATCACCATATATAAAATTGGCACAAATAAAACTATATAAAATGTGTTTCTATCCCATAGATAATTATTTCAATACTATTTCCTAACTTCCCAACAGGAAAATTAGCCTTTCTCATGGAGTGTGATATTAAAACTGTGTCCAAGGAGAGCAATTCATGCCTAGAGAATGCCATATCTGTCTTCTGGTCCCTCATGAATGAAGACATTGTATTAAAATGTCAGACTTGGAAACTGCAACTAGAAACCAAGGATTCATTTCTCTAGCTTCAAATGCTAGTTAGAAAATTAACTTCAAATTCTTATTAGCAAAACTCTGCAATTAAATTTTTTTAGTGATTGATATTTACTGTAATTTAACATATTAAATGATGCCAACAGCTACTTAAGACAGGTTCTCTACAGTAGTATTCTTTAAATTATTTAGTTTTGTGTTAAAAAATATAGTTTGTGATTTGTTCTGTTGACATATTAAAGACAGCTTGACAGAATAGTTGATAATGAGAGTGTGTCCATTGTCAGGGCAACTCTGGAAGAAATACTTTCCCAAATGGTATCTATAGGCTCAAGTAAGAGAAGACCCTGATGCTGGGAAAGATTGAAAGCAGGAAGAGAAGGGGACGACAAAGGATGAGATGGTTAGATGGCATCACCAACAATGGATATGGGTTTGAGCAAGCTGCAAGAGTTGGTGATGAGCAGGGAAGATTGGCTTGCAGCAGTCCATGGGGTCACAAAAAGTCAGACATGACTGAGCGACCGAATTGAACTGAACTGAAGACAAGAAATTAGTATAAATAAAATCACACTGGTGGAACATGATAAAGAAGACAGCTATAAGTGAAATTCCTCTAAAGCAGGCAACAAGAAGATTTGGAAGTCAGAAAGATTGAAGTTCTAATTGCTGCTTCACTACTTGCAACACAATTTAAGTGATTTTTTTTTCTTATCACAAGAGTACTAACTCTGAACTTCAGTGTCTTTACCTATAAAATGGGAGTTACAACACTAAAGCAAGTATTTAGTATTTAGTATTTAATGCAAGTAGTATGAGTGAACACAGATGTGAATATATCCAGAGATATGTTACAGTTTAATTTTCATGCCTGAGTCAGTCTCTTTTCTGAAGTGTATGCAACACTTATTGTGTTCCCTTCCCAGGTAAATTAGGGTAAGTTATGTCCCTGAGTTTGGAACTCAGGAAAGAGAGAAAATCATCATTTTCCTACAAAGATGCTCTCAGGAAGTATCAGAAATGCTCCCGATTGAGGTGATGTTATTGAGTCTATTAATTGCATCAATGCTTGGTTATAGTAACTGATATCAAGATGCCTGTGTGCATGCTAAGTTGCTTCAGTCATGTCCAGCTCTGCAACCCCATGAGACTGGCAGGCTCCTCTGTCTGTGGGATTCTCCAGGCAAGAATACTGGATTGGATTTCCACACCCTCTTCCAGAGTATCTTCCCTACCCAGGGATCGAACCTGTATGTCTTATGTCTCCTGCATTGGCAGGTGGGTTCTTTAACACTAGTGCCACTTGGGAAGCCCTGATATCCAGATGGGAGTATGATAATTTGTAGTTACTCTCAAGATGTTTCTATCCTGCATAGTACAGAGCATTCTAAATACACAGTTAGTTACTGAAGAACTGTGACTAGAAATAAAAGTATGATATACTGGGGTTACAGGAAAACTTGGAAAGGATAGTTGTGCTGACTTAACAAGATGACAGCCAACAAGACATTGAAAGATATCCTTGAAGGAGAAAAATTCTGAGCAGATAGGTTATTCTCGGTTGCTTCTCCAACATTGATTTCCCCTTTATGTCTCTTTAATAAGGCTCTGAGTTTCCAGAGGGTGGGGGCTTCCCAGGTGGCTCAGTCATAAAGAATCTTCCAACCAATGCAGGAGCCACAGGAGATGCGGATTCGATCCCTGGATCAGGAAGATGCCCTGGAGTAGAAAATGGCAACCCACTCCAGTATTCTTGCCTGGGAAATCCTATGGACAGAGGATCCTGGCAGGTTACAGTAGATGAGGTCACAAAAGAGATACAACTGAAGTGACTGAGCCTCTGACTAGGCTGAGTCATTTGATGTATGCAAAAAACCCTTAGCTGCAGTGTAGGGGCAAGGATGGGCGCTTTAGCCATAAATGCTTCTTCTACTTCAAACCAGTCAGACTCAGAATTTGTTGTTGAGAAAGGCTTAGCAAATGCTTCTAGGTTATAAGTATGACAGAAGACATCTTTTATGTCCAAGTTTTTCTTCTTCTGGAATTTTCTTTAGTTCTTTTGACCTTAGGAACAGTCAATTTCCTTCTGATTTTTTTCCTGTATTTTAATTATGTTTGTGTATTTTTCATTTATTTTATTGTATGTATTTTATATTTCTCTATACAAAACTAGATGGAATACTCATCTGCTGGTAACTACTCTTATCTCAATCAGAGCTAAAAGTTCCCATGAACTTTTAGAAATGTATAAATGTATTTTTAACTTAGCAATTTTAAAGTTAATTATTTTCTTTAATCTTCTTCTGAAAAAAGCATGCTCTTTCCTAGCCTTTTAGTTATGTTTTGAGCTTTTACCTATTCAATTGACTTATTATTGCTATTGTTTTAAACTGTCAGTATTTTTCTAAATTTGGCAACATTTACAATATATCTGAAGCATCACTAATGCATCTTGAGCTTTCCTTCTGGGAGTATTTTTATGTTTCTTATAAATGCATCCCTAGGATAATAAACATAAACCATCACCAATTAATTAAGTCTGCTGTGCAACTGCCTGAGTTTCGAGGTGCTATTCTATTTAACTTTGAAATCCAAGTTAAAAATTGTTTGTTGTTATATTCACTAGGTCATGTTCGACTCTTTGTGACCTCATGGACTGTAGCCCGCCAGGTTCCTCTGTCCATGGGATTTCCCAGGCAAGAATACTGGAGTGGGTTGCCATTTCCTTCAGGAGATCTTCCCTACCCAGGGACCAAATCTGCAACTCTTGCATCGGCAGGTGTATTATTTACCACTGAGCCACCAATAGATGATTGTCAACAAATATTAATGAAGTAAGCTCCCAAAGATAGTTTTAGAACAAGCGTCACATTCAAATTATATACATTATTATATGTTTATATCTTTTATCTGAGAGTTTTGGTGTTACTTTGCAACTCTGAGACCCCATGAAATTAAATCTGGCTTTTTCTAATCTTTTTGTGAAACCAGAGTTAATGAGGCTGGTCTTTAAAGGGCTGCCTGCTGCTGCTGCTAAGTCGCTTCAGTCGTGTCCGACTCTGTGCGACCCCATAGATGGCAGCCCACCAGGCTCCTCCATCCCTGCAATTCTCCAGGCAAGAACACTGGAGTGGGTTGCCATTTCCTTCTCCAATGCATGAAAGTAAAAAGTAAAAGTGAAGTCACTCAGTCATGTCCAACTCTTCACGACCCCATAGACTGCAGACTACCAGGCTCCTCCGCCCATGGGATTTTCCAGGCAAGAGTACAGGAGTGGGGTGCCACTCCAGTATTGCCTTCTCCTAAGTGCTGCCTAATCTATGTTAATAGAGTGCAGATTATTACGGAAACTATAATAATCACAGAGAAATTGATAATGACTTGCATCAGTGTCTCACTTGTTAGTTGTAAAGCTTTTACTATAAAAAGAAATTATTTAACAACTGCACTTAACTAGTTATGAAGTTTTATTAGACATAGAGATAAATGGTTCTTCTGGTATCTAAAACAGAATATAAAGCACCATTGTGTTTATGGTAAAATTGTGATCTTCACATGTTGATACTTTATAACTAGCTACGGATTTGGAAATCATAATGTTTCACTTTTTCCATGATTATATTTTTAAATGATTTTATTGTCAGTAGTACAGTGATGGAAGTTTTGTAACTAGCATAGCCAAATATTCAAGTAGAGTTCACTCTTGAACAATACAGGTGCACTTACATGCAGATTTTTTCAATAGTGTACATACTCAATACTACATGAAACACGGTTGGATGAATCCATGGATGTGGAACCTTGGAAGCAGAGGGCCAACTGTAAAATTATACATAGATTTTTTTATTTCACAAGATATTGGCACTCCTAACCCTTGCTGTTGTTCAAGACTCAGCTATATTATCCTCTCCTACAGCTATGACTTGCGGCTTCCCAGGTGGTGCTAGTGGTAAAGAACCAGCCTGCCAATGCAGAGATGCAGGTTCGTTCCCCTGGGTCAGGAAGATCCCTGGAGGAGGGCATGGCAACCTACTCCAGTGTTCTTTCGTGGAGAATCCCATTGACAGAGGAGCCTGGTAGGCTACAGTCCATGGGGTCGCAAAAAGTTGGACATGACTGAAGTGACATGGAGAAGGCAATGGCACCCCACTCCAGTACTCTTGCCTGGAAAATCCCATGGATGGAGGAGCCTGGTGGGCCGCAGTCCATGGGGTCACTAAGAGTCAGACATGACCAGCACAGCACAACTACAGCTTAAAGTAACTAACTTCCAATTAAAATAAATAAATTTATATTTAAAAAAGAAACTCTATCTCAATTCTACCAGCATAAACATTTTAGAATCCCCTTTAAAATAGAAGAAATTTGGTACTTTACTATTATATCAAAGCTCAAAATGTGAAGGCCTTCAAAATAAGCAGTTCACTAACAAAACTCCCTTTCATGCAACATCCTGATATTAAACCCTTTCAGGGAAATATATTTTAACAAAGAAAAGTAGATGAAGATGCAAAAAAAGAAAAAAAGAAAAAGACACTTATTGACTGGTTTTTACTTGCTGTATGGTACACTAAGTGCTTTAAATATGCTAGTTGATTTAATGCCTCCAGTTTCATAAAACAGACATTTTTATTTTCAAGATGTGATGATTGCAAAAAAGAAAGGTTAGTACCTTCCCATAAGTCTTGACAATACTGAGTGTGAAGCTTTCATTTGAAAGGCAGGTGTATCTAAATTTTCCCACCCAATATATATTAAATGTAAAAGTAACAGAAAAAATAGAAGAAGATGGAAAGCTTTAAGGGAGAAGGCAATGAGTGCCTGAAAACAGCTTCAAGCTTCTGGTAAGACAGCACTATAGATCCCCCAATTCCCTGACTCTACTTTTTTCACATCGTTTCATATATAATCCATTTTATTGCTTAGAAATATCTGTTAGGAGTGACCTAAGAGAAGGAGGTGGAGAAAGAAAAAGAGACAGATTAAGATAAAGAGTGCTTCAGATATATTTGGTTATTTCATATGATTACAATATAGACCATTATCCAAATTAACACCAAGAATTAACTGCAGTCCTTTTCAGTGCCTTTTTGAGGTTTCCCTGGTGGCTCAGTGGTAAAGAATCCACCTGCCAATGCAAGAGACATGGGTTCGATCCCTGATCATGGAAGATCCACATGCCACATAGGCCCATGTGCTACAGTTATTGAGCCTGGCTGGGAGCCACAACTACTGAGCCCATGAGTCACAACAACTGAAGCCCAGGCACCTCAGCTACTGAGGGCCGTGCACCATTGAGCCCCGTGCTCCACAGCAAGAGAAACCATTGCAAAGAGAAACCTTGGCACAGCAACTAGAGAGTAGCTCCCGTTCTCCACAACTAAAGACAATCCGGTGCAGCAATGAAGACTCAGAGCAGACAAAAATAATTAAATAAAATTGTTAAAAATTTTTCTCATCTGTAACTGGATAAGGTCCAACAGATTGACACAGGCAGGGAATACAGAAAACATTGCAGATCATATTAAGGATTATTGACTTTAAGTGTAGGTACTAGAGAAATGGCTCATTTGTATTTCACAAACTTTCCTGACTTCTACAAAAATAGATGAATAAATAAAGAGGACATAACAGAAATAGAGAAAAAGGAGAGAAAAGAAAGAAAGTAAAGTCGCTCAGTCCTGTCCGACTCCTTGAGACCCCATGGACTGTGGCCTGCCAGGCTCCTCCATCCATGGGATTTTCCAGGCAAGAATACTGCAGTGGGGTGCCATTGCCTTTTCCAGGGGGTCTTCCCAACTCAGGGATCCTGTACTGCAGGCAGACTCTACTGTCTTAGCCACCAGGGGAGCCCCCAGGAAAGGAAAGAAAACAAAAAGTGAAAAGGAGACAAGAAAATTCCTCTGTACTCCCAAGGAATTTTTAAGTCATGAGTGTAACACAGATCAATAGCAAAATTTTACCTAACTCTACTTTATAAGGAGATTTGTAGCTGTAACTGTTGAGTTATTTGTGATAATGGAAGAAGTCAGGAGATGATTAAACCAGTCTATAAGATAATGCAAAAGAAAGAGGAGATAACATTACCAAGTTGGAATTACTGTTTTGAGAGAGGAAAAGACTTCTCTTATAGATGGAATTACAAAGATTTGTAAGGGGAAGACTTCTTTAATATTTAGTACTTTGGGGAGATTAGCAAAGGTAAGTGGATTTTACATGTGATATAATTTCTCTTGCCATTTACTTGAGACATTTTAGTGAAAATGTAAATTGCTTTTCAGTGCTTTGCATACTTCAAATTGGTGAGTCTTTTGAAAGTAAGTTGATGCTGAAATTGACTTCAAGACAGCTCATCAACTAGAGAAGCCCAATGGATGTTGTGTTAGCATTAGTTGTATGTGTTTCCAGTGAGAGTGAATTCCTCAAGAATAGGTGCCATTTGCTTTGGTATCTGTTTTCCTAATCCCTTCTCTTCTATACTATAGGTGGCACAATTCCCTTTTGCAGGCAGAAGTACATTCATATGCTGCCCCAACTGTGACCTTGGTCAATAGAAATGTAAGAGATTGCCCAGGGTTTCTTATTCCTATGTGAGTAACTGCACACAAGCATGTCATCTGTTCTTTATCTAGAATTTACAGTTGCTTATGCAACTCATTATATCTTCCTCCTTGTACAGCTAATGACCCTTATATCAAGCTCTTCTTCTAAAGGGATCAGTGAATCTGTTAGGTCCTGGTATGTATGAAACCATAAACTAGAAAATGCATACAGTAGCTACCACAAGAGTACTTTTTTACAAGTAGCATATAAGATTTTAATTAAAACTCAGTGAATATAGAGATTAAAGGAATTCTGAGTATCTGTTCTGTTCTTTAATTCCAAGTCCTCACTTCTTAAAGAAATGTGCATTAATAATACACATTAATAATATGTATCAATATACACCGATAATAAATCAGTCTTATTTCAAGGCCACAGCTAAATTATTGCTTGATGGACTTTATTTTGTGGCAACTACAGTAGTTGTTCATTTCTTTTATGGTTGTGTTCAGCAAAGAGTTTTACAAAAGTATTCCACTGAATCTGCTTTCCTGGTGGCTAAGATGGTAAAGAATCTGCCTGAAATGCAGGAGACGTGGGTTCAATTCCTAGGTCAGGAAGTTCCCCTGGAAAAGGGAATGACTACCCACTCCAGTATTCTTGCCTGGAGAATTCAATGGACAGAGAAGCTGGGCAGGCTACAGTCCATGGGGTCACAAAGAGTCGGACATGACTGAGGGACTTTCACTTTGACTTTTATGTTCTTAAACCATGCATGTAAATGTTTTCCACCATTATGCCTTCACAGTATTATTATGGACAAAAATATATCTATCAAATATTAATGTTTGCATGCATATAGTTACAAAAATCTGAATATACCCATGACAAAATAGAAACAGCATGATGAGCTAGAAATATCTCGTGTGTTAAAAGGTACGCTTGAGTGTGCCAAGAATTACTAAAAAGTTTACTCAAACTGATTCTTATCATATACCCAAGGATATTTATTTAATGAATCCAGGGTGGGTCTCAGGACTCTGGATTTTTAAATTAACTTTACCTCCTTCACCTCTTCTAATCCCAAGAGATTCTGATGAGGAACCACAAATTCTGAAACTTTGGATTGTGTTGAATTACACAAAGGCCCTTTTCAGCATTTTTTGCCTAACTTCCTCTTTTTTTGTTTTTAACTCACCTTAGAAGTCATTGTTTTCCAAGGAAGCAATAAAATGTTGAGTTTACTTTAATTCTATGCAGAATAGCAAACTTCTGATATTTATTTGATCGCTCACTTTTATTGAAATATAATTGCTTTACAATGTTGTGTTAATTTCTGCTGTACAGCAAAGTGAATCAGCTATATGTATGCATATATCCCTCCCTCTTGAGCCTCCCTCCTACCACTTTTCCCCATCCCACCCATCTACGTCATCACAGAACACTGAGCTGAGATCCCTGTGTTATACAGCAGCTTCCCACTGGTTATCTATATTACATATGGTAGTGTATATTTGTCAGTCCTACTCTCTCAATTTATCTCTTCACCCCCCACTTCCCTCGGTGTCCACATATTGGTTCTCTATGTCTGTCTCTATTCCTGCCTGAAAACAGGCTTATTGTACCATCTTTCTAGATTCTATACATATGTATGGAATCTAATTTGGTCTCTTGAAACAGATTTTCCTATTGAGAAGATAGCTCATTGAGTAGTTAGAAGTTACTACATGTCCTCAGTTTAAAGCAATACTTTGTCATCCTAGTGCATGTGTTTCTCAGGAATCTGATCAGCATGAATAAAACATATCTGAAATTTGAACACCAGGCNTTCAAAGTCCAACTCTCACATCCATACATGACCACTGGAAAAACCATAGCCTTGACTAGACAGACCTTAGTCAGCAAAGTAATGTCTCTGCTTTTGAATATGCTATCTAGGTTGCTCATAACTTTTCTTCCAAGGGGTAAGCATCTTTTAATTTCATGGCTGCAGTCACAATCTGCAGTGATTTTCATACTTTTATTTTAAGCACTTTCTACTTATTAACAGCATGTGTTTCTATGATCAAAGGATATTATAATAAAATTAATCACCAAGGTATAATAGCACAGTGCTTGCCATATAATAAGCATTCAAATGTTTTATCCAACAAGTATTCTATGGGCTCCAGCTATATGCCAGACACTTTAGTAAGACCCTAGGTAGATGGTAGTGAAAGTGAATCACCAACTCCACTTTCTTGGAGCTTGAGATAATGTAATAGAGGTCTATTTATTGCCTAAAGATCACATATACTTTCTATTGTTTATGAAGTTACACAAACATTTATGAAAATCTGGCAAACATTTCCAGATTGCTTGAAAAAGGGCATAAGGGCAGTTTCCAGAATGATGGAAATGTTCTATATCATGATCTGACAGCAGTAACACAGGTGAATGCATTTGTTAAAATTCACTGAACTGTGCATTTAAAATATGTGTATTTAATTGTATGCAAATTATCTTAATCAAAAATGCAAAAGTATATATCTTTTGTTTTCCAAATTATAACACCTGGTCTTATAGAAAATTAGAGTGATAATCTATCTTAAAATAGAAAATTAATAAATGTGATTAATAAGATTTAGGATTTGATTAGATTGGCAAATAAAAATATACAGATATTAGTAAATAAAGATAAACTGAGGAGATTTTTTTAGAATCTATACAAAAATTTGACTATGCAAATCAACCCAATAGGCTCAATATTTGTGAATATGAAATAGTCTTTGGCTGTCCTTTGATTACAGAATTAATGTTCATTTATAGAAAATTTGGAAATCACAGAAAAATCATCAAGAGCTCATAATCATTTAGCATATTCAATTGCAATCATTTTTCAAAGATACATTTGTACATGAATGAAGTTATACTTACCTATACTTTTGTATCTTGCTTTCACATTTATCATCAAAACACAGGTATCTCCCCTCAAATTAAAAACCATTTGTAGATATAATTTTAAATGTGTGTCTATTTTACAATACTATTGAGGGAGTGTGGTGTGGTAGAGAGAGCAATATAGACTTAGCTATATTCATTTCTGAATCCCAGTTCAGGTAACAGCTAGCCTTCGATCTAGATTAATCTTTTTGTCTTTGTTGAGGTATGTAAATGATATGATTAAGTTAGGTAAAATGAGTCAACAGTATCTTCTCTGCAGGGATCCTTTATATTTATATGAAATATGTTTCAATTTTCTAGCACTGTGCTATGCATCTGGCATGTACTGAATAAGTGATTATANAGCTAGCCTTCGATCTAGATTAATCTTTTTGTCTTTGTTGAGGTATGTAAATGATATGATTAAGTTAGGTAAAATGAGTCAACAGTATCTTCTCTGCAGGGATCCTTTATATTTATATGAAATATGTTTCAATTTTCTAGCACTGTGCTATGCATCTGGCATGTACTGAATAAGTGATTATATAGTTCAGTTCAGTTCAGTCACTCAGTCCTGTCCAACTCTTTGCGACCCCATGAATCGCAGCACACCAGGCCTCCCTGTCCATCACCAGCTCCCAGAGTTTACCCAAACTCATGTCCGTGGAGTCGGTGATGCCATCCAGCCATCTCATCCTCTGTCATCCCCTTCTCCTCCTGCCCTCAGTTCCTCCCAGCATATAGTCCACATACCATAATTACTTTATTTCTTTAGACAGTATTCTTGTTTAAAAGTTTCTCTGTTTTAATGAAGTCTACCTAAGATAGTTTGTTTTTCTTATTAGTGATAGCTTAGATTTTTAGACTTCCCCACTTAGGGTCACTGATGGTAAATAATATCACACATATCCTATGCATATGATTAATCTTAACACTAACCTTCTAGTTTTAAACTCTTAATTTTGATTATTCTCTATTTATTGGAATTGAAACATTGATAATCTTTCAGTAATACTGAGTATATTTTTCAAGCATTTGTATATTTGAAGTTGTCTTTATAATTCAACCAGATTTTTGTCTTTATAACTAAAGTTTAGCAAAAGTTTTCCTCACTAGACATTTCACTTATCATAACTAACTATCACATAGTTGCAAAGAAATTTAAGGCAAGCTAAATTTTTCCACTGATTTTTACCTTCTTTTTCTTCCTGGGAGACTCTGTAATTTTTTTTTTTTCTGAAACACATTGAATCATATTTGACATTTATGAATGTATCTATTTCCTTGTACTAAAAGGATAGGGACTGTTCTACTACAGATTTCTGAGTTTATAGTAAAGGAATATGTATTACAAAGTTAGAGTCTAATTTTCATGCTTGTAATACTTATTAATATCATATGCTTTTTAATATATTTCTTTGTTATTTGAATTCTTAAAAATTTCCTCTTGTTTTACATCACCATCATTGAATTGATTTTCTGCAATTTCAGTTTAACCTTTCATCGCCTAAAATGAAAGTTTTAAAGTCTGTCCTAGACTTTCTACTTATTTTTTATTTTAAAAATTATTTTTGGATATGTACTTTTCCAAGTTAGATTAATATTTATGTATTCTTATTTTGAGTAATATTTTCAGAAGCCTATTATTCGTAATGTATATGTATGGTGGGGGCATTTATCTGTTCTGTTCTGTGTTGCCTGATGCTTAAAAAAGGAAGAAAGTTTTAATGGTCCGGTTTGCCAGCATATAATACTTCCATTTTTGTCCTTATCTTCATCACCCTCATTATTTCAAAAAGGGATAGTGTAGCTATCTCAAGTCTCATACTTGAAGTTTGGTTGTTGTATCCATCTCAGCATAAATTCTATGCATGTTAGTCTCTCAGTTGTGTCTCACTCTGGGACTCCATGGACTGTAGCCCACCAGGCTCCTCTTCATGGAATTCTCCAGGCAATAGTACTGGAGTGGGTTGCCATTCCATTCTCCAGAAGACCTTCCTGATCCAGGAATCTAACCCAGGTCTCCCACATTGCAGGTAGATTCTTTACTACTTGAGCCAAAAGGGAAGTCCCAAATTCTATGCATAATCAGAATTTATTTAGTTTGGCTATGCTTTATGGAGGTGAAGGTGGTTCCCAAATTTGCTGTCTTCTCATTACAAAGGAGATATAACAGATAATAGGACACAAATTTTTTTCTCTATTATTAACAAATGCTATACATGAATAGTTCTAAACCACAGCCCTTTGAGCCCCTGCTCCAACATTTCCTTTCTACAACCAAATCTTGACCTCATCTGTGTTTGCCTTTATCCATGATTGCAATACTGATGAAGAAAGTTTGCAACTGTTGCTTCTCTTATTCCTCTAGCTGTGACTGTTTAGAGAAAGATAGGTGTTGGTAGTGGGTCCTGCGGAGAAGGCGATGGCACTCCACTCCAGCACTCTTGCCTGGAAAATCCTGTGGAAGGAGGAGCCTGGTAGGCTGCAGTCCATGGGGTCGCTAGGAGTCGGACACGACTGAACAACTTCATTTTCACTTTTCACTTTCATGCATTGGAGAAGGAAATGGCAACCCACTCCAGTGTTCCTGCTTGGAGAATCTCAGGGATGGCAGAGCCTGGTGGGCTGCCATCTATGGGTTTGCAGAGTCGAACGTGACTGAAGCGACTTAGCAGCAGCAGCAGCAGCAGTGGGTCCTGAGTAATAAGATAGTGTAGTGTTATTTTTGGATATGTACTTCAGAAAATCATTCTCATAGAGGGAAGGGACAGATGGTTTCTTTTCTGGTTTTGCAAAGCTTGTGTGAAGCTAGGACTTAAGAAAAGGCTAGTATAGGCAAAGTGCATTTTTAGCCCAGAAGGTAGCACAAAGATATCTCCAATTTTATCTTTCATTTCTATTCTCAATTATGTAAGTGAAACACTGAAATTCTGTTACATGACCTGTGTTATATGAAACTTCAATGCAATTACAAACTGTCATCATTTAATTTAAAAAATTGAAGTTTAACAGAAAATTATGAAATAGTAGATTTGGTCCTTTTAACTAGTCAATGTTTCAATTAACTCTCCATGATTAAATAAGGCATGCCAATATACGTCTAATATTAAAGTTCTGTGATAGATGATCATTTACTACTGGTTCTGTAAAGATAAAATCATTAAAGCTATGTTGTTTTATATTTTTTATAGGTGAATTCAATTTGTTTAAATATATTTAATAAAAAAACATTAGAGAGATAAATATAGACATATAGTATAACTATATAGCATACCTATATACACAAATACACATATGTGTGTGTTAATTTTAGTCTACCAATGAATATGTTTATCTTCAAAAAGATGTTATTAAGAGAACAATAAATAGTACTTGAAATGACCTAATTCCATAATTTTTAAGCTATTTTTGAGCAGGTTTTGCTATAACAATAAGTAAAATATAGACTTCTTTTACTTATGGCCTCCAAATTTTCTAATAAATGTCAACCAACTGGTTATTTTCTTTATAATTGTTGGCTGAATAAGTTAAATTTTCTGTCTTCAACTCAACATCAAAACTTCAATCACAAATATGTATAGAAATAACCCCCAAATTTAAAAACTGAATTAGTTTGTTACCACAAAAATAAATCTGTATCTGGAAAAAATATGAGTTTAACTTAATATGTGTTTTGAAATGTTTTCATGTGTCTAGCTGTTTAATACTCACTTTTACAGCTGAGTTAACTAAACAAGTAAAACTGAGATGTTAAACACTCAATCTTATAAAGTGATTTAAGAACTACAGAGGCAACTCATGGTCATACTTCCACATAATGGCAAATCATTCCATTTCTTACTCTTCTTCCATTTTCTGTTTTTTCTTAATTCTTTATGTCTTAGTTTTCCAGGATTACTAAAATGTTGGTCAAATTTCACATTGCAATGACACTTTTTATCAGGAACTAATAGTTCCATTCTTAATAATAAATTATATCTCTATCCAAAAGAAATAAAATACTGTTTGGTGGTTTGTACATTTGAAAGCTATGATGAACTTCTTACTTGCTTGTAATGTGTTGTCATGATGGAGTATATTCCCAGTTTACAGTGTGCTTTTTTTTTCCTTTGGAATTTAAAATACTTTCAATACTCTGGACTTTGCCTGATTCCCCCAGAAGTGTGGAGTATGACTGATAACTGCCTTTAGAATCCCTAATAGCTAAATTACAATTATTATGCAAAGTCCTACAATAGACAGTTATATGGATTGTTAAATGACTTTGCCTTTTTTGCAAACTATAATCATTTTCCTTTATTAGCTGAAGGATTTCATAATTTAAGGAAGATGAGAAACCTATAAGTCACACTTTCAAGTAAGGAACATGGATATTGCAAACATTAAATTCCCCCATAAAAACGTTAAGGCATCATTAAACTAGGTTCAGATTAATACAATTCAGTCAACTCTAGACAGATATCTCCCATAATAAGCTGAAACAATACCTAGTGATCTAAGATGTAAAATATTTTACTACAGCCAATTTATAAACCTATAAAACATACAGGTATCATTCAACCTCTTTATTAATAGTGCATGCCTTGTATTAAATCAAAACCATTTCAAAGGCCCCTCCCTTTTGGCATTCTCTTCCTCAGCTGTTGCCCCTCATTATGTGTTATCTCACTGAAGCTCACCCAGAGTGAATGACAGCATTTTTTTTTTTTTTTTAATAGAAGCAGCACAGGCAATTCCCAGCCTCGTGCTACAGCTTAACTATCTTTGAGATTTATAGACACACTTGCTATCTTCAACCTACAATGTTCTATGGCCTAATGCTGATGTATTTGTTTCTGCACTGTAAGTAGATGTGGTTTTTCTCACTTTGGAAAACTGCAATTTGTTATTTTTAGGTTTTCACAAGTTGTTTTACATATGAGTGATAGTCATAAGGAGAGCAATTTGGGAATAACTGGATATTGTAGATAATTTTGAATCTGGTTTGGAAGATTCTTTTCTTTTTTTCATTATGTTTTTGCCCAATAAGAAAGCCAAACATTTCATATTGACGGAGTTACTGGGGATTTTAAAGAATTATCTGTTCTCATTTCCTGCTAAGTTGCTTCAGTCGGATGGAAGCCCACCAGGCTCCCCCATCCCTGGAATTCTGCAGGCAAGAACACTGGAGTGGCTTGCCATTTCCTTCTCCAATGTATGAAAGTGAAAAGTGAAAGTGAAGTCTCTCAGTCGTGTCTGACCCTCAGCGACCCCATGCACTGCAGCCTTCCAGGATCCTCCATCCATGGGATTTACCAGGCAAGAGTACTGGAGTCAGGTGCTATTGCCTTCTCTGGTTCTCATTACCTATTGCCACATAAGAACTCCTCCCACCAAAAAAACAAACAAAACATAACCAAGGATATATTCTGGGCTTAGAATTGTACAAGTGGGAATAACTTATCTCTGCTCCACATGGCATGGGTTGCAGTGACATGAAGTGAAGTGAAATGAAGTCGCTCAGTCCTGTCTGACTCTTTGTGACCCCATGGACTGTAGCCTACTAGGCTCCTCCCTCTATGGGATTCTCCAAGCAAGAGTACTGGAGTGGGTTGCCATTTCCTTCTCTAAGGGATCTTCCCAACCCAGGGATCGAACCCGGCTCTCTCACATTCCAGGAAGATGCTTTAACTTCTGCTCCACATGGCATGGGTTGGAGTAGCTCAGTTTTAGAGGCTGAAATCACCTGAGAATTTGCATGTGTTTGGGAGTTGTGTGCTCACTAATCCCAAGTAGTATAATATTCCTGTCCTGGTGTCTTTAGTGCAGCCAGATTCATCCATGCAAATTTTGAACAAGGCAGAGTCCCAGGAAAAGATGGGAGCTCGAGCTGTTTTCCAAGCCAGTCTCATAAGTCTTTTCCATTATTTCCATCTCATCCCACGTGTTAAAAGAGAATCAGCAAGGATAGTCCATATCAAGAGGAAGGAAATTGGAATCAACTTATCAGTGGGAGAAGTGTCAAAAAATGTGTGAATATGTTTTATAAATATCACATTATAAAAGGGGAAACCTAGTACCTTTAACCTCAGTTCAGTTCAGTTGCTCAGTCATTTCTGACTCTTTGGGACCCCATGAATCGCAGCACACCAGGCCTCCCTGTCCATCACAAACTCCTGGAGTTTACCCAAACTCATGTCCATCGAGTTGGTGATACCATCCAGCCATCTCATCCTCTGTAATCCCCTTTTTCTCCTGCCCCCAATCCCTCCCATCATCAAGGTCTTTACCAATGAGTTAACTCTTCTCATGAGGTGGCCAAAGTACTAGAGTTTCAGCTTTAGCATCAGTCTTTCCAATGAACACCCAGGACTGATCTTCTTTAGAATGGACTGGTTGGATATCCTTGCAGTCCATGGTACTCTCAACAGTCTTCTCCAACACCACAGTTCAAAAGCATAAATTCTTCAGTGCTCAGCCTTCTTCACAGTCCAACTCTCACATCCATACATGACTACTGGAAAAACCATACCTTGACTAGATGGACCTTGTTGGCAAAGTCATGTCTCTGCCTTTGAATATGCTATCTAGGTTGGTCATAACTTTCCTTTCAAGGAGTAAGCGTCTTTTAATTTCCTGGCTGCAATCACCATCTGCAGTGATTTTGGAGCCCAGAAAAATAAAGTCCGACACTATTTCCATTGTTTCCCATCTATTTGCCATGAAGTGATGGGACCAGATGCCATGATTTTCATTTTCTGAATGTTGAGCTTTAAGCCAACTTTTTCACTCTCCTCTTTCACTTTCATCAAGAGGCTCTTTAGTTCCTCTTCACTTTCTTCCATAAGGGTGGTGTCACCTGTATATCTGAGGTTATTTCTATTTCTCCCTGCAATCTTGATTCCAGCTTGTGCTTCTTCCAGTCCAGAATTTCTCATGATGTACTCTGCATAGAAGTTAAATAATCAGGGTGACAATATACAGCCTTGACATACTTTATTTTCCAATTTGGAACCAGTCTGTTGTTCCATGTCCAGTTCTAACTGTTGCTTCCTGACCTGCATAGAGTTTTCTCAAGAGGCAGGTCAGGTGATCCACACAGAAAAAGGCTTTGGCATAGTCAATAAAGCAGAAATAGATGTTTTTCTGGAACTCTCTTGCTTTCTACATGATCCAGCAGATGTTGGCAGTTTGATCTCTGGTTCCTCTGCCTTTTCTAAAACCAGCTTGAACATCAGGAAGTTCACGGTTCACGTATTGCTGAAGCCTGGCTTGGAGAATTTTGAGCATTACCTTTAACCTAGTACCTTTAAATATCACTCTGAAAAATAATCAATGGTTCACCAGCAGTTCATTCATTATGTTATCTCATGGAAACAATTTTTAAAATAGAAATTATTTTTTAATGGTAAACATTTTTCAGCTTTACTAAGGTATAACTGAAAAAAACTGCAATACTTTTTATGTGTATAATGTAGTGATTTCATATACAGATATATTGTGAGGGCTTCCCAGGTGGTGCTAGTGGTAAAGAACCCCCCTGCTAATGCAGGAGACACAGGAGACATGGGTTTCATCCCTGGGTCAGGAAGATCCCCTAGAGGAAGAAATGGCAACCCACTCCAGTATTCGTGCCTGGAGAACCCCATGGACAGAGGAGATTGGCAGGCTACAGTCCATAGGTTGCAAACATTTGGACATGATTGAAGTGACTTAGCATACACATATGTTGTGAAATGACTACCACAATCAAGCTAACTAACACACTCATCACCTCACATAGTTATCTTTTTCCTTTTTGCTAAGAATGCTTGTTCTTATTCCTTTGTTCCATAGACTCCTTGTAACAAGTGTCATCTCAGATCATCTTGCTAAAAAATCAAGGTACAGTAAAGAAATATTAACATATACAAATATGAATAGTATACTTAGAAAAATCTTGATTCATCACAGATACATATGTATAGATTAAGCTATGAGAGAATTTTCATACCATTTTGACAGTAGAGTTCTTCCACGTGACAATTACTTTTTGATGCAAAATCAGCCCCAAAGAATCATTCTTTGACTGGGAAAATAATTTTAAAGAATGAAGACCAAATCTCTTATTTGGGCAAACAATAAGAACAAAATAAATAAAAAAAATAAAAGTATAAATGTTTAAAATGATATATATATATTCATATCCATATACTTATATAGTCGGTATTAATATTATAAAAATTAATAAAAGCCCTATAAATAGTTGATCAAAAAATGTGTCCTACTGAATTTATGGGAATAATACACAAAAGAAGTTTATTTCTTATTTACAAAGCAATGTAATCTGAATATTCTTAGCTGATAAGAAGCACTCCTCACTCAAGCTTGATGTGATAGTGCCAGGCAAAAGAGGACCATCTCTCATTACAGATCTGCCCAGAGATGACCATGAAGTTCATAGGTAAAAGCAGACTATCCCATTTGTCAGGAGACTTTGTTGTGTACCCTGTAAGACAGGAAGGTGTAATACAAGATAGTACAGAGTTTTAGACCATGATCAATAGTTTTGCCAGTTGGTCAGAGGTATCTGTAAGAGGTTCTGCCTGCCAATGCAGGAAACGTGTGTTCTATCCCTAGGCGGAAAAGGTTTCCCTGGAGTAGGAAATGGCAACCCACTCCAGTGTTCATGCCTGGAAAATCTCACGGACACAGGAGCATGGCAGGCTATAGCACAGAATGGAAAATGACTGGGCATGCACGCAGACATCTGTAAGAGGTAAGATGGGAAGAACAGTGCCAAGAAGGACCGGAGGAAAAGTATGTGAGTGGATCTCTGAGAGACAGCATAAAATTTACAGGCCTTTGTGTGTCATTTTAATGCGCATTGGAGAGCATCCACCAATGAGAAATCACTTTACATCCAAATGAGCAGGATGAACTGCCCCACAGATAGTCTTCTTTTTGCCTGACTACTGTTGTGCTTATATGTAATGGACTCGGGATAATAATGGCCTTGGTGGCAGGGATGGGAGCAAGGTTTGAGCCTACAATATGGACTTTGCCTCAATAAAGCATCTAAGTTTCCAACCAACCAGTATAAAAACTGGAGGCTTACTCTGGATACAGCATTGTTTCTCTGGGGGCTGAGTGAATGGCTAAACAGGCTAACAGGTTAAACAGTTGTTGTTGTTCAGTCATTAAGTCATGTCCAAATCATTGCCACCCCTGGCTGCAGCATGCCAGGCTCCTCTGTCCCTCACTATTTCCCTGAGTTTGCTCAAATTCATGTCCACTGAGTCGGTGATGCTATCTAACCATTTCATCCTCTACTACCCCTTCTCCTTTTGCCTTCAGTCTTTCTGAGCATTAGAGTCTTTTCCAATGAGTTGGTTCTTTGCATCATGTAGCCAAAGTATTGGAGCTTCAGCGACAGTTCTTATAATGACTATTCAGGATTGACTTGAATCCCTTTGGGATCGACTGGTGTAATCTCCTTGTAGGCCTCAAACTACAAGGGACTCTCAATGTTAAACAGCCATTGGGTTAAATACTGGCATCCAGATTCTGCTGTCCCAGGATTCTATCATTTGCATTGATACTGACAAGCATGGTTCAATGGCAACATCTCTACTGTCAGCTCTACCCAGGGGAGCACAGTCACTGTGTCAAAGCTCTTTGCCTCTTCACCACTCTGTTCCTCACTTCCTTATAGTAAAGGAAGTTCCTCTGAATCGTCCCAGAGAGCACAATCAGATGATGGGTTCTTGGGCCCGATCCTTCATAACAATTCAAACTCCCCCATTTTTATGAACATTCTGAACTATTTTGTAACTAACACACACAAGTTCCCTTATTTCCACTTGTATAGCATCCAGATTAGCTTCCTCTAGAACAGGAGAGCTAAGTGTTAGCTCATGACTCACCATGAGCAAGATCATGTCAGTGAGATGGATTCTCTCCTATGTAGCCTAATAGTTTGTATTACACTCCTGGACCCCTGTCTACAACCCTCTACTGAAGATCTTTCACATGGTCTCCAGGTTAGTGCACATACTTGTTGAATTAAAAAAAAAAAAAAGTACACCATGAGAGTTGCGAGTTAAGTTTTATTTGGGGCAAAATGAGAATGGAAACCCAGAAGAAAGCGTTTCAGATAGCTCTGAGAATCTGCTTCTAGGAGGTAAGGGGAGGAGCTAGGATATATAGGATGTTCACAACAAAGGACAGGTAGTCATCAGGTGGTACAGTGATAAAAGAATCTGCCTGCCAATGCAGGAGGCTCAAGAGACACAGGTTCCATCCCTAGGTCAGGATGTTCCCCTGGAGGAGGCCATGGCAACTCCAGTATTTTTGTGTAGGAAGTTCCATGGACAGAGGAGCCTGGTGGGCTACAGTCTATGGGGTCACAAAGAGTTGGGCATGACTCTGAACACACAGTTGTCAGAAACGTCAAAAGATTACCATTAATTAGAGAAACCAGATATCCCAAGTTAAGGAAGTTAGTACTTTTTTTGTATGGGAAGATGCAAGAGTCTGGGCTCACTGAAATCATTCCTTTCATATGCACCTCAGTTATCTGGGGCCATTATCTTGTGTTTTCACAGCCTGAGTTCCCCCAGGGCTCCCTGTAGAGCCCTGCAGGGCTCTCTGCAGAGAATGGCTGCAGAGAGTGGCTGCTAGATGGTAAGTATTCTTTTCCTTCCTGAGTTTTCTCAGGACTCATCAGCTTATGTTGGAGGGCTGCAATCACTGATGACTGTGACCTTCTTGTTTACTGATATGATAGGAAATACTCCATTTCTCAATGTTAACTCTATAACTCAATGTTAGCAGCATTGCATGTACACCCAGGTTAACTTCTCAGAAATCAAACCTTACTTATCACTGATTTGGCTGAAATGAGGCCTCGAACTGCAACTTGAAATGCAGCAGTCTGCAGGCTCACCAAGGATAGCAGAAGGGGCACTGCAGTCCAGGAGGTGGACAGATGATTTCGGGGGGAAATCGTAACCTATGTAATGGCAGAAGGCCCAAAATGTTTTTATCTTATGTAATATTTATTTCAGGACAATAAAGGCTTCAAGCTTATATATTTACCAACTAGTTTTTACCTTTCCCTTCCCCTATGACATCTAAATTTCCAAATGAACTTAAATTAAAAAAAAAAAAACCCTAATCTTTTAATCTAAAAAAGATCTTAGCTGTATAAGTTAATAACTCTATGATAATTGCCCCTGTTACTATAGTATAAAATAAAGAAAGGTAGACTTTTTCATCATCAGGCCGACTATAAACTGTGTACTTATGGGTAAGAAATTTATTTTTTTTTTCAATTGGGGGAATATTGTTTTACAGTGTTGTGTTGGTTTCTGCCATACAACAATACAAATCAGCCATAATTATACATATATCACCTCCCTATTGAGACTCCCTCGCCTCCTTCTACCCTACCCCTCTAGGTCATCACAGAGCACCAGGCTAGGTTCCCTGTGTTATATAGCAACTTCTCACCAGCTATCTGTTTTTCATATGATAACATATATACTAAGTCGCTTCAGTCATGTCCGACTCTGTGCAACCCCATAGACGGCAGCCCACCAGCTCCCTTGTCCCTGGGATTTTCCAGGCTAGAACACTGGAGTGGATTGCCATTTCCTTCTCCAGTGTATGAAAGTGAAAAGTGAAAGTGAAGTCGCTCAGTCGTGTCTGACTCTTAGTGACCTCATGGACTGCAGCCTACCATGCTCCTCTGTCCATGGGATTTCCCAGGCATGAGTATTAGAGTGGGTTGCCATTGCCTTCTCCAAACATATATATGTCAATGCTAATTTCTCCATTCGTCTGACTTTATTCTTTCCCTAGAATTTAACTTCTTAAGGCCTTAGCTGTAAAAAAAAAAAAAAAAAAAAAAATTGTGTGATCTTAACTCACTGCTTTATTATAAATACACTATCTAAATTAAATCCATGCATTTCTGTTAAATAGATCTTGAATTTTATAAATTGATAAATTAAGCTCTATAATATATTGAAGAAGTGAAGTGAAAGTTGCAGTCATGTCTCTTAGATACCCCATGGACTATACAGTCCATGGAATTCTTCAGGAATATGGACTGGGTAGCCATCCCCTTCTCCAGGGGATCTTCCCAACCCAGTGATCGAACCCAGGTCTCCTACATTGCAGGCAGATTCTTTACCAGCTGAGCTGCCAGGGAAGCCCAAGATTACTGGACTGGGAACATTCTCCAGTAGATCTTCCTGACTCGGGAATCGAACCAGGGTTTCCTGCATTGCAGGTGGATTCTTTACCAGCTGAGCTGCTAGGTTAATATAACTATATATTTCATCTAAAAGACATATATAAAATAAAGGTAACGAAGCCCTAAAGAATGGTAGTTTAAGAAAATTACATAAGCAGGGTTTATTTGGCAAGGTAAACTGTACAGTAATCCACCATTAGATTATACTAATATTATTCTGTGTATAGAGAAAAGGTTAAGTGTGAAACAAAATGTATAAGATACAAGCAACCAAAATGGCAAACTATATATTTGAAAACACAGTTGTGGTTCATGGTCAATTATTTCATATCTCTAAGAGAATGCTTTAGTTACAGGCAAAAGGTAAATTCAATTACCATACAAATGTTTGAAACTCTCTGATATAATAAATCCCCTAGGATCACATGTCTATTAAACAGATTTCCTTCTCTTTCCAAATACATTATTGATCAGCTTAGCCATGGATTTAGATCCACTGTATCTTCTCTTTTCTTTGAGTTTGAAGTTTGTCAGGATGTCCTTGATAATTCTGAGAAACATCATTTCCACCTCCAGAGACTGCTCCGCTGCAGAGAGTTCACAGAATTGGCACCGGTTATCCAATGCCAGTTTGTGCCCTTCTTCCCAGCCAACCTCTCGCACATGACAGAGATCTTGCTTGTTACCCACCAAAAGCACTGCTGACTCTACAGCTCTGAAATACAGATACATAATTCTTTGGTAAGACTGCTTTCACAACTCTTTTTTTATATACTAAATAGGTTTATATTAAGAAGAATTATAGAGCCCCCCCAAAAAGGAAAAAATACTGTGTGTGTTATTTGTGTTTGTATGTATTTGTAGTCATGTGTGTATCCGCAGTTACTCATAAAAAGGATTTTAGATTAAATGTAAATGACACAGACCCAACAAAACTCTTAAAGCATAAGATTTGAAGTGGCACAAATCTACTCCTGGAACTCTGGCTCTGTTCACTAACAAGACATGAGTGTGACATCATTTTCCATTTTCAGTTCTCTTATATGTTAAAAAAAAAAAAAAAAGGTAAAATAGTTCTCATAACCCAGAATGAAGATGTATATAAAAAACCTAGCCCAATGGCAGGCTATAATAAGAAAAATAATAATAATAAAAGCATCTTTTATTAAAGATGCTTACTAAGCATTATTTTTCATTTTCTTATCAATTGAAAGAGGACTAGCTACTGCTTCTTTAATAATTAAATAATTTAAATACAGTTTTCTTAAGGAAAAATATTAATTAGTATTCAATACTGTTTGTTCCCTGTTAATATTCATTATAACATACTCTAAAGAAAATTTTACCATCCTGTAACTTTGTACAACTTTTCTGACTTATTTAAGTAAAATATTTCTTTGTTAAGGTAATGTCTTTGGCAAATATCAATACAATCTCTGTGGTTACAGTGCAACATTTCTAAAGCAGTTTCATTTGAAGAATATAGTATGGCTACTAGTCCTTAAATGACAAGAAATAGTGCCAAGATATCTATTATAGGGAAGAAATGGGAAAATGAAAAGTCTTCAACACCATCTCAAGAGATACTGTATAGAAACCACCAAAGTATGTTTTATTCACATGACGGTTTGAGCCATCAAGGAAAAAGCTTTGCATGTCTAACGCTAGGCTCTTGATGATACTAATAGTACATTTTTATATAGTTCGTATACTAATAATATCTTTTTACATAGGGCTTCCCTGGTGGCTCAGACGGGTAAAGCGTCTGTCTACAATCTGGGAGACCTGGGTTCGAGCCCTGGGTTGGGAAGATCCCCTGGAGAAGGAAATGGCAATCCACTCCAGTACTATTGCCTGGAAAAGCCCATGGACAGAGGAGCCTGGCAGGCTGCAGTCTATAGGGTCGCAAAGAGTCGGACACGACTGAGCGACTTTACTTCACTTCCCTGGTAGTTCAGTTCATAGAGAATCTGCCTGCCATGCGAGAGATCCCAGTTTGATTCCTGGGTCAGGAAGATCCACTGGAGAAGGGATAGGCTACCCACTCCAGTATTCTTGGGCTTCCCTGGTGGCTCAGACAGTAAGGAATCTGCCTGCAATGCAGGAGACCTGGGTTTGATCCCTGGGCTGGGAGGATCCCCTGGAGAAGGGAATGACTACCCACGCTAGTATTCTGGCTTGGAGAATTCTATGGACAGAGGAGCTTGGCAGGCTACAATCCATAGGGTCACAAAGAGTTGGACACAATGGAGCGACTTTCACACATATAGTTCAGAAAATTATTGTGAAGAATTAATGCGGAAGAATAAATGAAATATTTTGAAGGATAAGTCACAAATATCAGATATAATTTTATGAAACAATGCCATATTTTCTTTCTATCTATAGATAAGAGATTTGGAAATAGACTCTACTTAAAGATTGAAAACTGGAAATATCCAAGAATTATTTGATCAGCATATTAAGAAGATTGCTTGAAAATATCAAATATAGGGATTTTTTAAGTATACATTTTTTAATTCTTCTTGAGTGGTTCTTTTGATATGGAAGAATAGCAAAGTAATTTTAAATACTGATCCTTACCAAAGTTATGGTGCTTAAAGTATTTAACACCTGAAACAATGGAGTTCCCTCAAAATCAGTAATATTATAGGAAATCAGAGCTCTGAGGTTTCTTAGTAAAATCATATTCTTTTCTCCTACCATGTTTCCATCAGTTCTATAATCAGAAAAAGAAGGTCTAGAAATTAAAAGGTTTACCCAAGGTCAATCAGATATAAACAAGAATTTACATCAAATGACTCCAAGGGAACACTCTTTATCAATTATTATCTCATTATTTCTTGATAATGGGCATTTAAAAGAGATATTAAAATCACAGATATCATTTTTCAGGAATGAAACATGCTTCCCAGATTAGCATGATATTAGAGAAGGGCAAATCTGGTTAGGAGCACAAAGAGTCCCTTACACCAGCATGTTGAACAAAAACAACTATTTTAAAGAGAAAGGATAAAACAATTTTTTAAAAAAAGGAAAACTAAAAATGAGAAATTCATAGGTTTAAACATATATCTACTAATGCAAAAACAGTCTAAGACATCGTTCTGTTTTCCTGCGTTAATGACTTGTGTCAAGACATTAACAATAGGACATTGTAGATTGGCTCTTTATTTTAGGAGGGGAAATGGAGAAAAATGTAGTCTCATACTTAGAATTTATAATGGTTTGATTATTCAGTCTATTTTGCTTTGATAGACTGAAAATCCCAATGGCTAGGAATTGAATGCCAAATGTAATATATCTGGATTTATTTAACATTTTTGTGGGAATGAAAAAGAAAGGTGGAAAAGGAACTATCTTGTGTACAAAGGACTATTATTTTGCAAACGAGTGTCATGTTAACAATAGAAGCTGTCTTGTAAAACAGTCATTTATTCGGGGCAAGTAACTGTTGATGTCATTCAGGATATAAAGTATTCTCATCTTATTCCTTTTACTACATGTGTAACTCCTGTGGAATGGAAGGTGGCTTGTTCAGGGCTGTTAAATTTTGTAATTGGAAGCCTGTACTAAACTCTTCCTAATGATGCTTACAGCTCTATGATGATTTACTAAAAAGAAAGTAGAGAGGAATGAAAAATACCTCACCTTTTACAATGACTTGCCTGTGGCTCCCGAATTCTGTAGATTAATGCTTTTGCAAATGCAAAGGAAGACCTGTCACTGATGTCATACACAATAACAAACCCGTCTGCCCAATGCAGCTCACTTGTGAGGGAAAATTTTGCTTTCTGTGGCTGAAAATAAATCAATGGTAAATAAATCCTACCATTGAAAGTGGTAGGGTTGGATCCCTAAATTTTACATGACAGACAGTTAATGGAGACCCATTTTTACCTGGAAGAGACTGGTATTTTCTAAAATGTAGTTTCTTTGTATCACAAATTTTCTTTTATCAAAAGTGATCAAAATGTTTTTTAAAAAAATAAAGAACTATAATAAAGTTATATCTATTTCATTTGATAACTTTTTTCTCTAAAAAAACCAAAGAACTCTTTTTCTGAAAATTTGATGAGGCCTAATAATTGCCTTTTACATCATATCCACACAGGAGACAGTATCTTCTATATTAGTGAACAAAATATGTATTGATTTTTTGGTACTAGATTTAAATCAGTAAAGCAACAATAATGATTAAGGTTTAGCAAAAAAAGATTTGAAGGATGTTTGCCATACCCAACAAAATCTATCCCACAGGGGATAGAGGTGTTTTGAAATATTGAACAGCTGGCCACCCTTCTCTTACTTACATAATTATATTTAAACTTTTTGTGTTTGAATAAAGGGGTTTGTATTCAAAATCCTTCTTACTTTGGTTTTATCCACAGTGATTTAGTTATCTGGTGGCTCAGACAGTAAAGCATTTTGCTTACAATGCGGGAGACCTGGGTTCGATCCCTGGGGTCAGGAAGACACTCTGGAGAAGGAAATGGCAACCCACTCCAGTACTCTTGCCTGGAAAACCCCATGGATGGAGGAGCCTGGTAGGCTACATTCCATGGGGTCGCAAAGAGTCGGACACAACTGAACAACTTCACTTTCACTTTCTTTAGTTATCAACAAATGCAACTTAGCAAACATATAAACTGAATTAATAAGGCATTAAACTATTAGTATTTGACAGCTACATTGTGACCTGATAAAAATATATTATGAAAGCATAATAATATTGCTATTTTAAAGATCTCTGTAACATGATAATTTTTTCATAACTTTACAGAGAAGCTAGATAATATAGCACTAAAATAATTTCTTAAATGTTTAATAATTTAAATTGAGAAGCAACTTCAATATTAAGGCTAACAACTGCATACTTACTCTTATCCTATCTTCTTCAAATCATGACTGAAAACATAAAAGTATTTTGTTTTACTTACCTGAGAACAAGGGTCATATATTTCTAGATTCAATTGCTTCCCTTCCAAACACAAATGCTTGTTATAGATAGATTCTGCAAAATATGCATATACTCATTATCAGTATGGAAATACTCCAGAATTTTAAAACATGGATTTATATTTGGATCAGCCAAATATAAATATAGCCCTGTAAATTCAACCAGTCATATTTTAGCTTTAGTGGCTTTTCTTTATTGATAGTGGTTAAAAAAACCATGTATTTGCTATATTTGCTTATTATATATATATATATTTCTTAAAAATGAACTTCCCCACTATACCTATTCACTGACATGTTTTTATGCCTGTAGATTAGTCTGTTCATTACTATAGCCTCTAAAAGAGTATCTGCCACATGACAGGTGTTCAACGAATATTTCGTGAATGAATGAAAGACTTCATTTCTGTAACTGTCCCTCCAGTGTTTTCATACAAGACCTAATTTCTCTCCAGAATTGCATACTGACACAACTGCAAACTGACACGTGATCCATTCTGGCAAACACTCCATAACCCACGGTAGAAAGATGCAGCTGACATTTGGGAAAGCCAGCTTCAGGGGGTTAGGGGTGACATCTATTTTATGTGATTCAATTAATTAATTAATTTTTGGCTGTGCTGGGTCTTTGTTGCTGTGGGAGCTTTCCTCTAGTTGTGGTGCGTGGGCTTCTCATTCCAGTGGTTTCTCTTGCTGGGTATCACAGGCTTTAGGCGTGCTCAGACTTCAGTAATTGCAGCACGTGGCCTCAGTAGTTGTGGCTCCCAGGCTGTAGAGCACAGATTCAACAGTTGTGACTCATGGACTTAGTTGTTCTGCAGCATGTGCGATCTTCCTGGACCAGGGATTGAACCTGTGTCTCCTGCATTGGCAGGCGGATACTTTACCACTGAGCCACCAGGGAAGCCCAGAGGTAAATTCTGAGATCCTTCTAGGCTACACCGAATGAAATTTGTTACTGTTTCCTTAAATCTTAAAATATGTTTTCAGACAGTCTATTCTAAACTTTATAAGCTTACTACCGTGAGCTATCAGCAGTAAAGAATCTGCCTGCAATGTAGGAGACGCAGACGCAGGTTTGATCCCTGAATAGGGAAGATTCCTTGGAGGAGGAAATAGCAACACACTCCAGTATTCTTTCCTGGAGAGTCTCATGGACAGAGGAACCTGGTGGGCTACAATCCACGGGTTGCAAAGGAGTCAGACATGACTGAGAGATTAAACAACAGCAACAACCATGAGCTATATAATTTCCTCCTGAGACCTTTAAAAATACCTACTCTCAATATTCAAAAACTGCCAGCAGGGGTCACCAGCTCTTAACATTTTTTATTTCTCCCTGTAGCCTTCATTTACACATAAGGTCATTTTTTGGCTAATTAATCTTCTTGCTGTGGACCTTTAACTCACTTGATTGTCTTAATGAATGTCTCTAGGTCTTATTTTTCAATGGGGTGTAATAGCCAGAAATATGCATACTTCATTTGCTTATATAACTATGTTGTATTAAAGATTAAGGTGACATTTAATTTGGTTGTTGCTGTTAACGGTTCTTTGCAAGTGTGTATTGTTTTATAGTTTTGGAACACTTTCTCATGCCTTACTCTTAGTTTGTGTGTTATCTGGCCCTTTATGACTGAAGTTGTTGACCTGAGAAATGAAACAATAAGAATTTCTCTTTCTACATATTTTTTCTTTCTATAATCAGTTTTCAAGAGCTTGCCCTAAAACACTCACAGCATCATATGAACTAAAATACTATGTTGGCTACATGCAGACAGCACACAATGCAATACTTCAAGGTTGTTTTCTAAAATAATAATGCTACCTCATAAATGAATGCTAAAGATTTTTGTCGTTGTTTATTTCTCATGAAAAACACTTGTAATCATAACTTCTTACTCTAAGTATTACAGAATGAAAAAAAAAAAACCTTTCTCCTAATTCTATTTCTTAAAATCTTCATTCCTGTTAAAAAAAAAAAAATCTTTCTCCACCATGCCTTCAATCAGGTAAGATATTAGTAGCATTATATAGATTAATTGTTGAGCCAAAAATATATTCAAACTTCTGGCAAAATTCCTCACTTTTTATTAATTCCCCACTGTGGCATTTCCCATATGTCATGCTAATTTTGATAAAAGTAACAAAATTATAATAGAGTTAGTGAAATGACCCTAAGATTATATCAAGGTGCCCTGGCACCTGTTTTAGAATTTCTCTGAAACTTATGTAAGCAATCTACATAATTATGATATGATCTTTAGTCAAAGCATAATTTTCCGGTTATTTTCACATGGTCTTGTGAAAATAAACATTTATTAAATAAACACTTTAAATAAAAATAAGCATTTATTTTGTAGTTACTTGTGCTTTTATAATTAATTTGTCTTTATCTCTCAGCAGATGTTGCTTAAATTTTAAAATTGCTTCACAGTTAACAAACCCCCACACTCACTGCTGTGCAATGGTTGGTGCAGATGAGTGGGTCCTGGGTTTAAGGTTTTTCTAGTTCTAGACTGAAACCAACTGGATTTCTAATGTATCTCAGTTAACATAAAACTGGATACATTTTATCATGAAAGAATATTTAATTAAAATACTTATTTGGGCTTTTAAAATCAGAGTCCATGAATTAAACAAGTTGCTTAGAGTGCAAAAATGGAAGATTCTATGAAAATGCTTATCTGATGTTAATTTGAAGAAGAAAATGAAACCTACTCCAGTATTCTTGCCTTGAAAATCCCATAGACAGAGAAGCCTGGTGGCCTACATACAGTCCATGGTGTCGCAGTCAGATAAGTCTTAGCAACTGAGCACACACACACTGATGTTAATTGATGATGCTGAGGTTTTAAAGTGAAAAAGTCTAAAGTAACGACTTACCAAAATTAGAAGCATATTCTCCAATGAAGCGCTTGGTAAGAAACCTTACTATAAGGGCTGCAAAATAAAACAAGCTGAATTTAAGGTCTTATCNATGACCCAAGACCTCAGTAATGAGATCGTTATATTTAATTGTGCTTAGGTATGGCCAGAGGGGCTTCCCAGGTGGCTCTAATGGTAAAGAATCCACCTGCCAATGCAAGAGACATGAGTTTGATCCCTGGATCCAGAAGACCATAGGGTCACAAAAAGTTGGACATGACTGAAGCGACTTAGCACACACACACATAGGTATGGCCAGAAGCCAGACGACACTTTACAATTTCTTTTTTCAAAAAGCTTTTTATTTAATAAAGCAAACATCAGGCCTGGACAACAGTTCTATTGGTTCTAAAATAGAATCCAAGTGTTGTCTAAGAGCAATGAAGTTGTGTCCTGCCACAACAGGAAATGGCCAGGTGTAGAAATCTTTATGATAAAGAATGTTTGCAATGCAGGCGATGCAAGAGATGCTAGTTCGATCCCTGTGTCAGAAAGATTGCCTGGGAGGATGGCATGGCAATCCACTTCAGTTTTGCCTGGAGAATCCCATGAACCAAGCAGCCTGGCAGGCTACAGTCCATGGGGTCTCAAAAGAGTCAGGTGTGACTGAAGCGACTAAGCACGCACAGAAATTTACACAAAAGGGCCTTTTAAATTTCCATTCCTATGGAGCAATTAGGAATGTGGTAAAACGTCTTTACCACACAGAGAGGTGAAAGAAAATTCCTCTCTCTGATGTATTATTTTTAGAATTAAAAAGCATCCTGGATAACCAGTAACATCTCACATTTGTAGATGCCAACGTCCTCGCTTGTTTCCCCAACCTTGCTCTCCCCGAAGTCTATCTCCATCCCCTTATTGACAACCCCATCCTCTGGCCATTCAGGCCAAAACCCTGGGAGTCATTGCTTTCCCTGACATCCTACACCCAACCTATCAGCAAATCCTCTTGGCCCTTCCTTCAAAATGGATCTAGAATCTCACTGCATCCCAGCACACCTGCCACCAACACTCTGGTCAAATCACCTCCGTCTCCCACCTGGATTGTCACAAAGCCTCTCAACAAGCCTCCCTGCTTTCGGTCTTGCTCTTTTGAAGCAATGCCACACTCAGGTCAGAGGGACCCTTCTCTCATGTGCTCAGTCACTTCAGTGGGGCCCTGTGGGCTGCTGCCACCAAGCTCCTCAGTCCATGGGATTCTCCAGGCAAGAGCACTGGAGTGGGTGGCCATTCCCTTTTCCAGCTCTTAACATGTACGATAGATTTACACCCCTTCTCTGCTCAGAACCTCCCATGGCCCCTTCTTATGCAGAATAAAATTCAAAGTCCTCAATTCCTCATGCTCTCCCTGCAGCTTACTCTGCTCTGGCCCACTAGCCTTCTTGCTGGTCCTTGAACATGTCTGCTCTGCAATGCTGTCCTCTCTCTCTGGAAAGTTCTTCCCCAAATATCCTTCTAGCTCACTCCCTTACCTCCTGCAGGTACAAATGCCCTCCAGGAAATCTTCCTTACTAACCTATTACAATCAGAAACAGACCCTCTACCACCTCACCTGGCATTTCCTATCCTCTTTTTAAATCTTTTTAAACCTTTTTTTTTTTTTTAATTATTGAAACATAGTCAGTTTACAATATTGTGTCCATTTCAGGTATACAGCAAAGTGATTCAGTTATATACATATATATATTCCATTTTAGATTCTTTTTCACTATTGTTTATTACAAGATATTGAGTATAGTTCCCTGTGCTACAAAATAGGTCTTTGTTGGTTGTCTATTTTATATATAATAGTGTGTGCATGTTAATTAGAGATACCAAGGGAAAAATTCATGCAAAGATGGGCTCAATAAAGGACAGAAATGGTATGGACCTGACAGAAGAAGATATTAAGAAGTGGCAAGAATACACAGAAGAACTGTACAAAAAAGATCTTCACGACCCAGTTAATCACAATGGTATGATCACTCACCTAGAGTCAGACATCCTGGAATATGAAGTCAAGTGGGCCTTAGGAAGCATCACTACGAACAAAGCTAGTGGAGGTGATGGAATTCCAGTTGAGCTATTTCAAATTCTGAAAGATGATGCTGTGAAAGTGCTGCACTCAATATGCCAGCAAATTTGGAAAACTCAGCAGTGGCCACAGGACTGGAAAAGGTCAGTTTTCATTCCAATCCCAAAGAAAGGCAATGCCAAAAAATGCTCAAACTACCACACAATTGCACTCATCTCACATGCTAGTAAAGTAATGCTCAAAATTCTCCAAGCCAGGCTTTAGCAATACATGAACAATGAACTTCCAGATGTTCAAGCTGGTTTTAGAAAAGGCAGAGGAACCAGAGATCAAATTGCCAACATCTGCTGGATCATGGAAAAAGCAAGAGAGTTCCAGAAAAACATCTATTTCTGCTTTATTGACTATGCCAAAGCCTTTGACTGTGTGGATCACAGTAAACTGTGGAAAATTCTGAAAGAGATGGGAATACCAGACCACCTGACCTGCCTTTTGAGAAATCTGTATGCAAGTCAGGAAGCAACAATTAGAACTGGACATGGAACAACAGACTGGTTCCAAATAGGAAAAGGAGTACACGTCAAGGCTGTATGTTGTCACCTTGCTTATTTAACTTATATGCAGGGTACATCATGAGAAATGCTGGGCTGGAAGAAGCACAAACTAGAATTAAGATTGGCGGGAGAAATATCAATAATCTCAAATATGCAGATAACACCACCCTTAAGGCAGAAAGTGAAGAGGAACTAAAGAGCCTCTTGATGAAAATGAAAGAGGAGAGTGAAAAAGTTGGCTTAAATTTCAACATTCAGAAAACTAAGATCATGGTATCTGGTCCCATCGCTTCATGAGAAATAGATGGGGAAACAGTGGAAACGGTGGCTGACTTCATTTTGTGGGGCTCCAAAATCACTGTGGATGGTGATTGCAGCCATGAACTTAAAAAACGCTTACTCCTTGATAGGAAAATTATGACCAACATAGAGAGCATATTAAAAAGCAGAGACATTACTTTGCCAACAAAGGTCAATCTAGTCAAGGCTATGGTTTTTCCAGTGGTCACGTATGGATGTGACAGTTGGACTATAAAGAAAGCTGAGCGCCAAAGAATTAATGCTTTTCAACTGTGGTGTTGGAGAAGACTCTTGAGAGTCCCTTGGAAACAAAGAGATCCACCCAGTCCATCCTGAAGGAGATTAGTCCTGGATGTTCGTTGGAAGGACTGATGTTGAAACTGAAACTCCAGTACTTTGGCCACCTCATGGGAAGAGCTGACTCATTTGGAAAGACCCTGATGCTGGGAAAGATTGAGGGCAGGAGGAGAAGGGAACGACAAAGGATGAGATGGTTGGATGGTATCACCAACTCAATGGACATGAGTTTGGGTAGGCTCCGGGAGTTGGTGATGGACAGGGAGGCCTGGCGTGCTGCAGCTCATGGGGTCACAGAATCTGAGCGACTAAACTGAACTGAACTGAACATGTTAATTCCAAAGTCCTAATGTGTCCTCCCCTTTCCCCATTGGTAACCATAAGTTTGTTTTCTATTTCTGTGAGTCTGTTTCTGTTTTGTAAATAAATTAATTTCCATCATTTTTTTAGATTATGAAGATAAGTGATATGGTACGGTATATTTGTCTTTGACTTCTCTTAGTATAACAATATCTAGACCCATTCATGTTGTTGCAAATGACATTATTTCATTCTTTTTATGAGTAATATTTCATGGTGTATAAATATTTCATCTGTTGATAGATATTTAGGTTGATTCCATGTCTTGGCTATTGTAAACACTGCTGCAATGAACACTGGAGTACATTCATCTTTCCAAAATAGAGTTTCCTCCGGATACATGCCCAGGAGTGGCATTGCTGAATCACATGGCAACTACATTTCTAGTCTTTTTTATGACCGTTCTCCATAGTGGCTGCACCAGTTTACATTCCCACCAACAGTGTAGGAGGGTTCCTTTTCTCTCCTGCTTTCTTATGCTCCAACACTTGCCATCAGCCTACATACTCCACATCTGGCTTTGTTTACTAACAGACTCTCCCGACTAGGATATAAACCCCAAGAGAGCAAGAACGTGCAGCTGCATGTTCATCGCTGTGTCCCCAGCTCCTAGAACAGTGCCAGACCCAGAGTAAGGGGATCAGCAACTGAACAAATGAGAACCGTGAATAGATTCAATGTTCTGTTTTGGGCGAGGTTCCCTTCTATCTCAGTGAACACAGACCTGGCACCTCCTGCCAGCTCTTACTCCACAGCATGTAGATGTGTAGAGGTGACAAGGAGAGACCAATCCTGCCTTCATGGAGCTGACAGTCTGGTCTAGAGAAGGAGACATTAGAACAGCAAGTGTCAGGAAGTGCCAGGAATAGAGATGTTCAGGAAGCAGGTCACAAGGACCCTCAGTCTAGCCTAAGGAGTCGGGAAAGACCTGCCGCAAAGTGATGTTGAAACTGAGACTGGGTTTACAGTACCATTGGCCAGATACAAAGAGAAGAAGCGATATCACAGGCAGAGGAAAGAGCAGGACAAAGTTTGGGGTTGAGGAGATTAGATCCAGCTCCCTGAAGGGTAATGAGAGGACAAGAGAGAGAGAGAGAGACATAACAAGGAGCAGCAGCTCCAGAAGAATCCTGGACTTGATTTTTGGGCAGGGAGAAGTCAGGCTTTAAGTGATACGATCAGATTTGCAAGTTTTTAACATCTGCTCGATAGTAATGGAAAGGAACTGGGAGACAGGGAAGAATGGATGTGGGCAAATAATTTAGGTGGCCAGAGCTGATANAATCCTGGACTTGATTTTTGGGCAGGGAGAAGTCAGGCTTTAAGTGATACGATCAGATTTGCAAGTTTTTAACATCTGCTCTATAGTAATGGAAAGGAACTGGGAGACAGGGAAGAATGGATGTGGGCAAATAATTTAGGTGGCCAGAGCTGATAGAAGCTTGCACTAGGCTAGTGGTCATAGGAAAGACATACCAGCAACGTAGTTTGTGAGTTTATATAAAAAATTCACCCTTATTTAGATACTCCATGTCCCTCATACCTTCACGATTCAAATCACCCAACAACCTAAACAATGAGAGAAGAGGGTTATAGATGAGCTAAGATCAAAATGATTCTTTTATTACGATTGTATGTATTATTTTAGAAACACTGCAAAGTTTGCAGGAGTAATTAAAACAAAATATTTTAGAGCATTTGTCAAATTAAATGTGCCATTAGCAAAGTACAAAAATGACTTATTAATGGTGCTGAAGAAGGGAAAGCCCAGGAAGATAATTTATTTCATTTTACAAATGAGGAAATTTAAGCTCAGAGAGGTTAAATCACTTTCCCAAGGTAATACAGCAAAGAAGTGAGGAGTGCCAGGACTTTGACCTAGGCTTTTGGACACCAGGCCTGGTTTCCATTCACTGATTTTTCCAGAGTCCATCAGAGTCCTTTGATGTATGACTCTGATTTAATGCCTTCTTCAGGATTTTACTAATGAGAAATAATTTCACTTGTTTATTAAGTGTACCCTATATGCACAGCCGGCCTCCCAGGTGGCTCAGTGGTTAAAAAACAAACAAACAAAAAAAATTCTTCCTGCAATACAGGAGATGCAGTTTCAGTCCCTGTGTCGGGAAGATCTCCTGGAGAAGGAAATGGCAACCCACTCCAGCAGTCTTGCCTGGAGAATTCTATGGACATTGGAGCCTGATGGGCTGTAGTCCATGGGGTCGCAAAAGAGTTGGACAAGACAGTGACTAAACGACACCATGTGCACAATGCCAGGCTCTCTGGACACAATGAGGGATAAGACTAGATGCTGACCTCAAGGGACTTGCAGCTTTATAAACAGACAATGATAACACTGTCAGCAAAATGCTAAAGGACACAAGAGTACAGGATGGCTAGGGCGTGTCTGGGGAGCACAGATCTGGATGTGGGAAAGGGTAGGGGCAGGGAAAACTTCCTTGAGGAATTGTCATACAAGTTATTCAAAGATGGGTCTTCCAGGAATCACTAAAACCTCACTCTAGAATGAATTCCCAACATGGAAGCACTCTCCTGCCTGTATCATATTTTCTTTCTAAAATAATGACTACAAGTTACTTCCAGAAAGAGCTTTAGAAAGTGATTCTACGAAGTGAGTTTGCACACAGTATATCATTGGATTCCCACAATTATCCTGGGGAAACAGGCCACCTAGGGGTTATAATTTCTATTTTATAAGTGGAGCAAACAGGGACTGGAGAGTTTAGATGACATTGTGCAACATCATACAGCCAAACAGAGAATTCAGTCAGAACCCAGGTTTCCATACTTCTGGTCAACCCTGTTTCCATTGTGTAGACAAGACATTCTTTCCTTCCTGACCACTTTCTTTCCTTCAGGCACTGTGTACAAACTGAAGCCCTCAGGCCTGTGAGCTGGCTGGTGAGAACATTCACAGAATAACTCACAAATGATCAGAAGATAAGTTAGTGCTTGGTAGGTACATTTGTAAATGAACCAATCGATTTAATTCAAAACAAACATGCTCTGGGCACTCTATCATTAATTAAGAACTTTCCAGCAAGACCTTGATGATAATTTTGAAGGGAAGGGAGGGAGAAAGAACGAGAGGAATGAATAGCGCAATCTACTCCTTTTTATCAGGCCGGGAACAAGATGTACTCCTAAATTCTAGGAGTACATGTTGCTTTTATTTAACTAATTAGTCACAGGTTAAATGAAGCAACTGAAAAAAACAAATGGCAAGAAGGAATCCACACGCTGATGCTGGTCATCAGAGAAACAGAAAGACAGGAATCACCACCTATGAAAAGCAGGAAAACAAATTCACCTGAAACAAAAATGGCAACTTCAAGGTAATTTTTCCTTAAGGGGTAATCTCATCAGAGATGTGAAAGGAATTCACAGCACTTAGAAAGAGGAAGGTTGGTGAACTAGATCCCTAACATTTACAAATGCACTCCCAGGGCACGTGGGTGTGCAGTGGGGCTCGGCTTTGCAGGGTCAGTTATTATGCACAAGCGTAGGAAATCAGGGGATGTGCTCTTAGATTTATGGGGGTGAAATGTGTTCAAGGGACTTCAGGGGCCCGGCCTCACTTTCTAATGCTAGAAAGCACTGGAATTCATTTTCTACAAGTCCCCTGTGACAGGGCAGGCAGATCCAAGCACTTTTTCTCTTGAACAAAGGAGCAGCCATGCCTCAAGCCCAGTCCAACCTGAAATACCAGATTTCCTAATGAGAAGTCAGCCCAGCGGCCTGCCCCAGCAACTTCCTACTCTGTTTAACCCCTTCCTTCCCTCCTGTAGGTCCCCAGAATTCTGCCTGCAAATACCACGAAGACTATTTGAATTTAAAATACATGTATATCTCTGAAAATCCTCACCTCTGACTACTTTTTAGATAGAAGCATGAATCACATTCTCATACACACATCATCAACCCAAACAGCAAGTGAGAACACTGCAGGAGACAGTAAATAAAAAAGTACCGCCAGGGCTTCTCTGGTGGCTCAGTGGTAAAGAATCCACCCGCCAATGCAGGAGACATGGGTTCCATCCCTGATCAGGGAAGGTCCCATATGTCTCGGAGCAGCTAAGCCTGTGTGCCGCAACTNGGGTTGGGAAGATCCCCTGGAGGAGGAAATGGCAACCCACTCCAGTATTCTTGCCTGGTGAATCCCATGACAGAGGAGCCTGGCAGGCTACATTCCATGGGGTCACAAAGAGTCAGACAGGACTGAGCAACTAAGCACAGCACACATGTACGTAAGTAAGGTTTTATCTCTTGGCTTAAAAATTATCAAGCATTAATGAAGACCTTGAAGTTTTACTAAATTCTGGTCTAAATAATAACCAGTAAGATGAGCAGCATAAAACCATAAAAATTAGGAGGCTAGAAAGTGATCTTTCTGTGGTGCCCACTCAGTTCACTGTGTAAGTAGTTCACTAAGGCAAACACACATAAGAAACCTCAGCTTTGCAACAGAGACAAATTTCTTATTACATCTGAGATGCAAGAACCATGATATCTTTTCATTGCATCAAATTAATTGTGGCTCCAAGGTGCCACATGTTTGTAATAGTGGCCAGGACAGTATTTGCCTATCCTGCGATTGTTTAAAGAAATAGGGACTTCAAAATCCAAGAAACAGAGGATCGCCCTCTAGTGTTGATTTATTTTACTGCAGCTCCTGGGTCTGGCCAGTTAGGATTCACTAGGCTCAGGCGGCTCTATTGGCAGCATCCTCACCACCATCATGTAACAAAGACAAACGCGTAGCTTCCAAGGTCATGGGCACCCTGTCGCTCAGTTCCCAGGCATTTAAAAACCCATGTCCTCATCTCCCTTCAAAGTGTTTTGTTTTTCTTTTTCCTCCTCGGTAACGTGGCTTATGTACACCTACAGCTGATTCATCGTGATATTTGGCAGAAAACAAAATTCTGTAAAGCAATTAACCTTCAATTAAAAATAAATAAGTTTTTTTAAAGTTAAAAATAATCCACAGGTCTTCACACATTTCTCTCCACGGTTAGTCTCAGGGAAGAGGAATCTTTTCAAGACCACTGCTTGGCCACTGAGGCTTCTCAGGTGGTATTGGCAGTGAAGAACCTGCCTGCCAATGCAGGTAGACACAAAAGATGTGGGTTCAACCCCTGGGTCAGGAAGATACCCTGGAGGAGGGCATGGCAACTTACTCCAGTATTCTTGCCTGGAGAATTCCATGGACAGAAGAGCCAGGTGGGCTACAGTCCCTAGTGTCGCAGAGAGCCTGACAAGACTGAAGCAACTTAGCACACACGCGTGCAGGTGTGGGGGCAGTGTGACGGAGTGAGAAGTACGTGGGGTCATGATGGAGGGATTTCCTGTTGGTCCTACTTGTTTTACACATCAGTAGAACAAGATACAAATTAATACTTCAAACAGATGTATTCTTCAACCTGTATGTACATTTTATAAATACTAAGTTAGTTGCACTACTTGCTTATAAAATGAAAACTCCTAATGAGAAATAATATATAGTTATATCAAGTCTATAAATGTGTAATATGTTTATATATATATATAATGTCAATATATTTCTCACTATGTACTCTACATCAGAAAAAAAAAAAAAAAAAACATTTACCAGATTTCCCTGTTCCTTCACCTCCCAAGACAGTAAGCTTCACAACATTCATCTTGCTTTCCTCCTCCTTCTTGGTCTGTCCTGTCTTCTGTGGTTATCCTGAGATGAGCCAAGCATGTGTTTCCCAACATCCTTTTTATTATTGCTACTCTAATTCCCCTAAGGCCAACTCCACCCCATACTCCTACCATCCAATAATAACTTTAAAAATATTTTCAACTAGTTTTGAACATGTCTCTTAAAAAAAGCAAAGTGGACTTACTATTTAGACATACAAAGATTTATTTAGCCAGTAGTTAAGAGCTTAACAGAAGCTTAGCTCCTCATATTCAACTTTCATATACCTAAAATATCTACCTTCTAGAACCTAGAAAAATGATCTTTCTTCATTAAGAAAGTTTTTAGAGGATGGATAAACATTCCTGTAAATTTCCTATAACTGGATTAGTTTTGCTTTTATCCTGTTAATAGCTGAGGCTACATTTTCTTGGAATTTTCTTTCCTGTGAAAGACAAGATGAGATGTGCCTGTGTGCTAAGTTGCTTCAGTTGTGTCTGACTCTTTTTGACCTATAGACTGTAGCTTGCCAGCCTCCTCTGTCCATGGGAATTTCCAGGCAAGAATACTGGAGTGGGTTGCCATGCCCTCCTCCACCAGCTCTTCCTGACCCAGGGATCAAGCTCACATATCTTGTACCGCTTGCATTGGCAGGTGGGTCCTTTACTACTAGTGCCAGCTGGAAAGTCCTTATGTAATACTTTAGGGAGAAGAAATTTTAAAAAAGAACATTTGGAAGGGCTGTTCTGACATAATTCACTACTGCTATGAAATAAAAGGGTAAACCTGATATGCACAGTTATCACTCTGTTACCCTTTTTTTTTTTTGTCAATGGTCCTTGCTATTCCAAGAACCAAAATTATTAATATTTTCTTCCCTTTCTTTCTCCGTATATGCATATGTATAAATCTGAGAGTTGAGAAAAGAGTATAACAATAAAAAGAGAATGATTCAAACTTTGTGGACTACATTTTAGGACCCAGGTAAAGAAGTTTCACTTCTAGGCTGAGTCTATTGTAGAAATACATACTTCTTAAAAATGCATTTATTCAATAAACACTGATTAACTGCCACTCTTTGTTAAGATTATGTTGAGTTTAATTAAACGGGTCAACAGTCAAATCATTTAATAACAAATTTTCTGCCCTGTTGGGGCCTACAATCTACTAAGAGAAAAATGGAAATAGAATTATAATAAATATTATCATTGCTAAAATGGAGCTTTTATGAAGAGCTGGAGAAAGTAGATCAGAAGATAGAAGAGTCTTCAGAAAGTAGGTAAAGTTCGAAACATGAACAGGACCTATGGAGAGGAAAGAAAAAGTGATTGGGGAGCAGGGAGATGTGTCTATTCCAAAAGAAGAAAGACAAAAAGGCAAGATGGAATATGGCAATTTGTGGGATTAACAAGGTAACAGATGAATAACTTAGTTTTTCCCTTTTATTGCAAATTATAGAATATTTTTAAAATAAGCACTGTTCTCTCTTTAATCCATGCCACTGTATTAAAAGTAACAAGAATGATTTTTAAATGATGTTTACCAGCTGATTTATTATACCTCAGGATTCAATGGTTTTCCTCTTTTGGGAGAAATCTTAATCTTCCTAAGAAATTTCTGATGGATGTCTTTAGAAAGTTTAATATATCTAGTGGTAGGAAAGAACTTAACTTCATAACAAGCATGACACTGAAAATAACATATGGAAGGTTGTTATTGGCATTTTCTCTTTGTAGCCTGTTCTCCCCTATGTCCACTGGATACCAAAGTATATTTAGTTAAGAAAGCAGTATGGGGTTGAAATAGAGTGAAGTTTATAAACCTGAACAAAGAGAATATCAGTCAGTCAGTTCAGTTGCTCAGTCGGTTCTGACTCTTTGTGACCCCGTGAACCGCAGCACGCCAGGCCTCCCTGTCCATCACTACTCCTGGAGTTTATCCAAACCCATGTGCACTGAGTCGGTGATGCCATCCAACCATCTCATCCTCTGTCGTCCTCTTTCCCTCCTGCCCTCAACCTTTCCCAGCATCAGGATCTTTTCCAATGAGTCAGCTCTTTGCATCAGGTGGCCAAAGTATTAGAGTTTCAGCTTCAACATCAGTCCTTCCAATGAACACCCAGGACTGACCTCCTTTAAGATTGACTGGTTGGATCTCCTAGCAGTCCAAGGGACTCTCAAACAGAGTATAATCATGCACAAACTTTTCTAAGAAACAGAGTATCTATACATATATCATATATATTTTTTCAGCATCACATAAAGTTTGCTACAAATAAAATATTCTGAAAGACAATTATGCTACCAGAATTTTCTCAGACTCCCTAAAGAAACATCCATTCCCAACCAAACAAAAAGCATTGATTGCTTTATCCATTTATTTAATGAACATAAATTTATTAAAGGCCTACTATGTGCTTGGCACTATTCTTGGTACTAAAAATCTATCAATGAACAAAGTACTGACAGATTCTGGTCATAAGAGATGGACATTTAACACTAAAATAAGCAATCAGTTACATATCCGGTGTTCATGAATGTTACATTTTTGTTTAGTTTGTTTCTCTAAAGTTAGGTTAACCAGGCCTTCTCAGCTAATCTCACTTCTCTGTGGTTTCTATTAAAAGTAGATGCATAATTTCCATCAAAAGCTTCAAATCCACGATAATGGAATAACAACAAATATCCAACGAGAGAGAGTATCTTTGTTCTACATTATCCTGTTCCAAATCTTGAAAAAATGAAATAATTCCCAACTCTACTGTGTTTTGTTATCGTGTGTACTCAGTAGCATCCGACTCTTTGTGACCCCTTGGACTGTAGCCCGCCAGACTCCTCTGTCCATGGGATTTTTCAGCCAAGAATACAGGCATGGGTTGCCGTTTTCTTCTCCAGGGCAGTCTCTCCAACCCAGGGACTGAACCTGCATCTCTCCCATCTCCTGCATTGCAGGAAGAGTTCTTTACCTGCTGAGCCACCAGGGAAGACCATTTCTGTGTCTATCATAACCCAAACCAGACATAAATGGTATACACAGACACAGAAAGAACAAAGAAATAACCAATGTCACTTATGAATAAAGATCCCAGGTCCTAAGAATAAGAGCAAATCAAATCCAGAAATCTACTTAAAGAACCAAGCATCATGAGCTAGTAGAATATATTCTAAAAATGTCAAATTGAGTGAACACCAGGACGTTTGGTAGAGTATTTTAATAAATTACAAAGATAAAAGAGAAAAACTACATGTGTAACATGCTTTCTAAAGCATTTCATGAAATTTAAGTTACTTTAAAAAATGACTTTTGTAATCTAAAATTACAGGATTTCTTAACATGATCAAGGTTATAATTTTTAAAAATCCAAATATTAAAAAATGCCTATATAATTATTGCTCCTAATTTTCCTCTACACAGAAGATACTGTCTGTTACTCTTTAGCATAGAACCAGTAGTCCTATCAAACACAATGAGGAAATAGCACATATGAGAAAGAAGAGACAAAATGATTTTTAACCTACAAATGATAGTTTTCTATAGTTTTATTATCTACACTATTAGCATGCATTAAAACCATTCAGTAGGCTGGTCAGATAAAAGATACTCATAACGAAAGCAATAATTCCAAACAATAAAAAATAGCAGCTAACACGTGTTTAACACAGCAAAATAACAGGCAATTTTAAAATGTGTTTTCCAGGTGTATAACATTTGATTCTTTGGGAAACTTCATGAGGTGAGTGTCATTAATAACACAAAGAAAGAATGAGGGGGAAATGGATGCACAGAAGAGTAAAACTAAAAGGGAATGTATCATATTTATACTATGAATTCTCATTCTTTATTGAAGATTATAAAGCAGGTTTTAAATATGTAAACAAATATGAACAGAAAGATTCAATGGTGTAATTACTATCAAATTAATCTGAAAGTAAAATATAATGACTATTAGAATCCCAACAAAGATGGTTTAATTGAATGCAGACAACCTGTTTTGGAAAAGGAAATATGAATGAATAATTGGGAAACTTTTAGGCAAAATAGTAAAAAACATCTCTATGAGCCAAATCATACCAAAAAATAATTAAATGCTATTTTATTAGGACTAGATTGATATGTTCATTAATATAAGAAAATTTTAAGTATAGAAATTGAATATAAAGTTTTTAATATGTGCTATCATTAAACTGTATAGAAATCACATTTTTTAGAAAAAGTCACTGACTAATAAATTATGTTTGTACCTCATATGCAGAAAAATAAATTATGAATATTAAAAATCTTAGCATGAAATTAAACTAGAAAAGGGTCAAGTTGAGATGTATATGGAATCTTATAAATAATCTTGAAGAAGGGAAATTTTTCCTAGGCAAAAAAAAAAAAAAATCCAAATCCAAAGAGAAAAAACCCAATTTAATGATTTTTTGTAACTAAACTTTTAAGTGTCAGTTCAGTTAGTCCCATAGGATTATTTACCAAGGAGAGTGCATTTGTTGATTTATTCATAGCATAGTAAGTATCTGTGTACAAATGGATTATTTTAAATCAGAGTCAAGGTACTCATCTTTCTTCCAATTATAATGCAAGTTACTTAAGGAATAAAAGTCCTAGAAGAAACAAATATTTTTAAGATGGAATTACTTCTGAATACTTTTACATGCTAATACGGAAATTCACCATGGAAGAGTAGTGGGCTTTTTTAAGAAGAAGAAAAGGATATCCTAATCTCACAAAGTCCATGTTTTCAAACAGCTAACAGATTTCAGCTGCATTGAGGTATATGGAAATTTGCACATTATACTGGGATTAAGTAAGGACTCTAAAGGGAAAATTTTACAGAGCAACAGCATTTGATTGCTAAGCTCTGTCTTTTCTCTCTTCTCAAAGCACTTCATGCAATTCATCATGGCAAAATTAACACAGATAACATTCCCAGCCAGAGATCAGAAACAATTTCTTTGCAGTCACAAATCCCTAAAATCTCTTCCAAAGAAATTATTTAATCCAGACATTACTCTAAACAAATCATGACTATATTGCAGTACTATCAATATAAAATTTCTGATAATATGAATAATGGTGACTATGAAGAAGAGTGCCTTCTTGTTTGTTAATACTGTAATGAAATACCTTATACTTTAATTTCAATTTACAGAGAAAGATAAAGTTTGATAACATTTACAGTAGACTCTACAACTGAACATAATCCTCAACATACTAAACTTCACCTTTATGAACCACTACTGTTCTATGTTACAATAAGCCTTTATATATTAATATATTTATAATATATGATTTTTTGTATGATAGGTGTATGTATACAACTTGCATCTAAACTAGGTAAAGATGTTTATATTCATCTTTATGTCCCCAAGCAATTTTAAAAGTCAGTTAACATCACTAATATAATTGACCTATGACAGTTATGCCTTTATAATTCTAAATCCCTTTTAGAACAAGCTTTGAGAGAGAATCTTTCACTTGGGTATCATATACTAAAGAAATGTTTTATTCAATATGTAATAGTAGTAATTAACTAAATTACATGGGCCTTTTGTGGTAAAAGAAAAATGATGAATACCTCCCCAATTTTCAAGGGTTTTCAAAGCATATGTGAGACTAAATAATTGAATGGTTTTGCTAATTTTTCTCAGCATGTATACTTATAATTGCAATTATCTTTTCAAGGTAATGGTTCAGTATTTATTTTACTGTTTTAAATTCTTCTTGAGGTGTTTATTGTTTCCTAAGGTTTTAGCTTCCCACGACGTTCATAATAGTTAAAATAGGATCGCTAACAGTAATTACAACTCAGCTAGTCACTCTCTTTGTCTCTTCTAGAAATTATGTCCTCTTTCCACAAACACAAGAAATCTTTGAAGCTACTTTAGTTTTTCTCAAGCAGTTGTATGTAGCCTAAAATTTTAGTTAGTTCTTTCTTAATCATTTGAAACTGGTCAGTATTTGCAAAAGTGGCTACGGTCTTCAAAAACAGTTTTTTCTTTTGCAACAGAACTGCTCCAACAGGAAGCCAGATCGAGTCCATATTCTGCAGAAATAATATTCTGAACAATGTAAACATGAGAAAGATATGTTGCTCATATTTTCTCAATTCCTTTCACTACCCTTTAGAAATAAGTATTCCAAATTAAAATAAAATTTTCAGAATTAAGACTGATGTATTAATGGTGATAAGATCACATTTCACAGTAATAGATAAGCATGTATAGACATTGCTGTTTAGTCGCTAACTAAATGACTTTGTGTCTGACTCTTTGCAACCCCATGGAGCATAGCCCACCACACTTCTCTGTCCATGGAATTCTCCAGGCAAGAATACTGGAGTTGGGTGCCTTCCTCTATGGGATCTTCCTGACCTAGGGATCGAATTTGTGTCTCCAGCATTCCAGGCAGATTCTTTACCTCTAAGCCACTGGGAAGTTCCTTTCACCTTAAGCAAGATCTAATGTTCATGTTAGAAAAGACCTAATGCTGGGAAAGACTGAAGGCGAAAGGGGGGAAAACAGAGGATGAGACGGTTGGATGGCATCACCAACTTGATGGACAGGAATTTGAACAAGCTCTGGGAGTTGGTGATGGACAGGGAAGCCTGGCATTCTGCAGTCCTTAGGGTTGCAGAGTTGGACACGCTTGACCGCCTGAACTGAACTGAATGTTCATGTTGAGTGGGCCAAAAAATTATCTCAGATTTTTTCCATAATATGTTATGGAAAAATCCAAATGAACTTTTTGGCCAACCCAATATATGAAATGTAAATTGAAGTAAGCATAAGGTGCTTTGGGGGCACAGATAAAAGAAACATAACTAAATTATTATAGTATGATAATATATGTTGTTTTTTAGTCACTAAGTCATTTCCAACTCTTGCTGCCCTATAAACTGTTGCCTGCCAGGTTCCTCTGTCCGTAGGATTTCCCAGGCAAGAATATTGGAGTGGGGTACCATTTCTTTTTCCAGGGGATCTTCTTGACCCAGGGAGTGAACCCATGTCTCCTGTGTCTCCTGCTTTGGCAGGTGGATTCTTTATCACTGAGCCACCTGGGAAGCTCAACAGGTAGAATAATGGCCTTTAAAGATATCAAGTTCTAATTAACTTCTGGAACCTATAAATGTTAAATTATACAGGAAAAGGGTACCTGCAGCTGTGATTAAGTGAAGAATCTTGAAATTACTCTCGATGATCAATCAAGAAGTCAAAGTGTTAGTAGCTCAGTCTAGCCTGACTCTTTGCAATCCCATGTAGCCTGCCAGTCTCCTCTGTCCATGGAATTCTCTAGGCAAGAATACTGGAGTTGGTAGCCATTCATTCTCCAGGAGATCTTCCCAACCCAGGGATAAAACCAGGGTCTCCTGCACTGTATTGTATTGGCAAATTCTTTACCAGATGAGCACTAAATGCAGTCACAACTATCCTTATGAGAATGAGGCAGAGGGATATTTGATAGAAGAGGAGAAGATAGTGGGACCACAGAAGCAGAACATTGAAATAATGCAACCACAAGCCAAGGAAATTGACAGCCACTGAAACTTCGAGAAGCAAGGAATATACTTGCTCCCTTGTGACTCTGAGACACAGGACCCTGTGGACAACTTGATTTCAACCCAGTGAAATTAATTTTGGACTTACAACCTAAGGAACTGTAAGAAGATATTAATAAATGTATATGGCTTTATGCCACAACATTGATCAGTTCAGTTCAGCTGAGTTCAGTTGCTCAGTCGTGTCTGACTCTTCGCGACCCCATGGACCACAGCACGCCAGCCTTCCCTGTATATCACCAACTCCTGCAGTTTACTCAAAATCATCTCCACTGAGTCAGTGATGCCATCCAACCATCTTGTCCTCTGTCATCCCCTTCTCCTCCTGCCTTCAATCGTTCCCAGCATCACGGTCTTTGCAAATGAGTCAGCTCTTCGCATCAGGTGGCAAAGTATTGAAATTTCAGCTTCAGCATGAGTCTTTTCAATGAACATTCAGGACTGATCGCTTCTAGGATGGACTGGTTGAATCTCCTTGCTGTCCAAGAGGCTGTCAAGAGTCTTCTCCAACACCACAGTTCAACAGCACCAATTCTTCAGCACTCAGCTTTCTTTATAGTCCAACTCTCACATCCATATATGACCACTGGAAAAACCATAACCTTGACTAGACAGACCTTTGTTGGCAAAGTAATGTCTCTGCTTTTATGTTGTCTAGGTTGGTCATAACTTTTCTTCCAAGGAGTAAGCATCTTTTAATTTCATGGCCACAATCACCATCTACAGTGACTTTGGAGCCCAAAACAATAAAGTCAGTCACTGTTTCCACTGTTTCCCCATCTATTTCCCATGAAGTGATGGGACCAGATGCCATGATCTTCATTTTCTGAATGTTGAGCTTTAAGCCAACTTTTCCACTCTCCTCTTTAACTTTCATCAAGAGGCTTTTTAGTTCCTCTTCACTTTCTGCCATAAGGGTGGTGTCATCTGCATATCTGAGGTTATTGATATTTCTCCCAGCAATCTTGATTCCAGCTTGTGCTTCCTCCAGCCCAGCATTTCTCATGATGTACTCTGCATAGAAATTAAATAAGCAGGGTGAAAATATACAGCCTTGACGTACTCCTTTTCCTATTTGGAACCAGTCTGTTGTTCCATGTCCAGTTCTAACTGTTGCTCCCTGACCTGCATACAGATATCTTAAGATTCAGGTCAGGTTGTCTGACATTTCCATCTCTTTCAAAATTTGATGTGTGGATCACAACACTGTTAGTAATCGCAAATTGGTACAAGTGGGAAAGTAGTAGAGAAGGTTTTACAGAGAAAATCTTGAGTACAGTCATGAAAGTAGGAAGCGGATGAGAGATACTGGGCCCCAAAATAATTCTGCATTACTTGAGGGGAAAGAATGGGTGAAGATGAGGGAGCCGAAGCTCATTTCAGAGACAAGGAGGAGATCAATGTTTTGTGATAGTCTGGATGGAAGGGGACTTTGAAGGAGAATGGATACATGTATTTGTATGGCTGAGTCCCTTCTCTGTTCACCTGAAACTATCATAACATTGTTAATCACCTATCAGTTCAGTTCAGTTTAGTTGCTCAATTTTGTCCGACTCTGCGACCCCATGGACTGCAGCAGGCCAGGCCTCCCTGTCCATCACCAATCCCAGAGTTTACTCAAACTCATGTCCATTGAGTCAGTGATCCCATCCATCCATCTCATCCTCTGTCATCCGCTTTTCCTCCTGTTCTCAATCTTTCCCAGCATGAGGGTCTTTTCAAGCAAGTCAGCTCTTCACATCAGGTGGCCAAAGTATTGGAGTTTCAGCTTCAATATCAGTCCTTCCAATGAATATTCAGGACTGATTTCCTTTAGGATGGACTGGTTAGATCTCCTTGCAGTCCAAGGGACTCTCAAGAGTCTTCTCCAACACCACAGTTCAAAGTCATCAATTCTTTGGCACTCAGCTTTCTTTATATAATTGGCTAAACTCCAATGTAAATTTTTTTTTTATATTTGGTTCAGGATACAGGATGCTTGGGACTGGTGCACGGGGATGATCCAGAGAGTTGATGTGGAGTGGGAGGTGGGGGGGATGGTTCAAGATTGGGAACTCATGTACACCTGAGATGAAAAAAAAAATTAAAATTAAAAATTAAAAAAAAGAAAAAGCTAACAAAGAAAAAAAAAAAAAAAAGACATTGAGACATTTAGTTCCTTCCATGATCTGGTTATTGTAAATAGTGCTTCAAAGAACATTGGGGTGCATGTATCTTTCTGAATTATGGTTTTCCCTGGATATACAAAGATGTAGTACCTATATACAATCAAATGTTCAGTTCAGTTCAGTCACTCAATCGTGTCCGACTCGTTGAGACCCCATGAATTGCAGCATGCCAGACCTCCCTGTCTATCACCATCTCCCAGGGTTCACTCAGACTCACGTCCATCAAGTCAGTGATGCCATCCAGCTATCTCATCCTCTGTTGTCCCCTTCNTCTGAGAATCATTAACCAAATTGAGGATGATTTCCCACAAGCTTGAAGAATGTACAAAGAGAAATGGGGGGATTGAAACATAAAGCATTGACCAGTTCCAAGTGGTTTTGCCTCCTTAAAATAGGTTGTTGATTAATCAAACCTTGAGTTATTGTTAGAGACAGCACTATGCATGTGCTTAAAAGGAGCCTATGTTTCCAGGATGACTGCAGAACTAAGAGGGTTAAGTCGGTGAAACTCTCACAGTAGCAATGTTGCCATGGGAGAACTGTCCTTCAATACAGAAAATCAGGGTTATAGCAGCATGAATAGCATACATGAACTAATTCAAGACTAGTCAATTAGCTTCCAAGTCTGCAGCTCCTCTAAACCCTTCTATTTTACCTCAAACTCTGGATTGAGGAGACAGATTTGAGTNAGTCGGTGAAACTCTCACAGTAGCAATGTTGCCATGGGAGAACTGTCCTTCAATACAGAAAATCAGGGTTATAGCAGCATGAATAGCATACATGAACTAATTCAAGACTAGTCAATTAGCTTCCAAGTCTGCAGCTCCTCTAAACCCTTCTATTTTACCTCAAACTCTGGATTGAGGAGACAGATTTGAGTGCCCTACTTCCTGTCTTCTTGCTACTCCACCTTGGATTAAAGTTTTTCTCTCAAAAGCCCATTCCATAGTATTGGCTTCTGTGTGCATCAAGCAGTGAGCCCTTGCTGGGGGACACTAGTGACTGATAGACCTGGAATTAGATTCCTCTCTGAATTCCTCTAGATCCTACGCTGTTAAACTCCTCTTGCCCTAAATCCCGTGGACGGAGGAGCCTGGTAGGCTGCAGTCCATGGGGTCACACAGAGTCGGACACGACTGAAGTGACTTAGCAGCAGCAGCAGCTGAATTCCTCTAGATCCTACACTGTTATACTCCTCTTGCCTTAAAGCAGTGCTTGTCTTCCTTAACACTCAAATGAATCTTGGGATAAAAGTAAGGACTCTGGCTATATTCCAATACACTTCTTTAGGCACAAAGCCTTGAAGGCTACATCAATAAATGACAGGAATAAAGAAGAGAAATAGATGATAGGGACAGTAAGATCGTCTCTCTCTGCAGTGTCAGGTAACCTCAATCAGAATAGCACAAAACCATCTTGGATGGCTTTTTTCCTTTAGAATTGTACCCATACCTCAGACGTGGTGACTAGGGTTCTAGATCACTGCAATAATGTGAAAATTTCCATAGAGTAAATCAGTAGGAATTTCAGGGATTCCCAGTGCTTATAAAACGTTGTTAATGCTATTTTACACTTACTAGATGTCCAAAAAATGCACATAGCTTAATTTACAAATGGAAGACAGTTACGATAGTAACAAAGACAACTGATCAGAGCAGCATAAGAAATGAAATAAAGAAAGAGTTTAATATTTAAAGAATTAACAATATGTGGAACAGGGACCCCAAGTGAACACATGATGTTAGGAAAATGGTGCCATAGCCATGTTCAATGCGTGGAGCTTAAACTATCAGTTTGTAACGAACCACAGTATTTGTGAAGCATGATTACATGCAGTACAATGTTTTAAATGTATGCCTGTCAGTCAATTAAAACAAGTCATGAAAAGAGACTGACTCTGCCTTTTGAAAAGGATGGAATAGAATTTTTCTCTGGGAGCGTACCCCTTTCTGCCCCCTGCCTTCTGTGTTNGTAAGCATCTTTTAATTTCATGGCTGCAGTCATCATCTGCAGTGATTTTGGAGCCCCCCAAAAATAAAGTCTGACACTGTTTCCACTGTTTCCCCATCTATTTCCCATGAAGGGATGGGACCAGATGCCATGATCTTTGTTTTCTGAATGTTGAGCTTTAAGCCAACTTGTTATTTAGCCATAAAAGGCTTCCCTGGTGGCTCAGCTGGTAAGGAATCCACCTACAGTGTGTTAGACCTGGGTTTGATCCCTGGGTTGGGAAGATTCCCTGGCGAAGAAATGGCTACCTACTCCAGTATACTGGCCTGGAGAATCCATGGACATGGGCTGCAAAGATTCAGACACAAATGAGTGACTTTCACTTTCAGCCATAAAAGAGAAGGAAATTGTGCCTTTTGCAGAGACATGGATGGACCTAGAGATTGTCATATAGAGTGAAGTAAGTCAAAAATATTAAAATAGATATAGATTAATGCATATGTGTGGACTCTAGAAAAATGGTATAGATAAACTTATTTGCAAAACAGAAATAGAGACACAAATGCAGAGAACAAATGTAGGTATACCAGGAGGAGCCAGTGTGGTGGGATGGACTGGGAGATTGGGTTTGATGTATATACACTATTGATACTTACACAAAATAGGTAACTAATGAGAACCTACTATATAGCACAGGGGACTTTACTCAATGCTCTGTGGTGACCTAAAGGAGAACAAAAGCCAAGGAAGAGGGGATATATGTATATGTATGGTTGATTTACTTTGCTGTACAGCAGAAGCTAACACAACATTGTAAAGCAACTACAATCCAATAAAAAATAAATAAAATACAAGGAGAATTCTGGGTGACTTTATATGGTATCTTGTACACATAGTTATCAAGAATGTTTATGTAGGAAAGTAATCATCTATCATTTCTTTATTTTTATATATTGTTTATTTTTATTATTTATACTCCACTCTGGAAAGTAATATAAAATAGTTTGGTGACACCAAATAAAGGAGGTAAGAGAAGCTGAAGAAGTAGAAGCAGGACCACTTCTTAAAAGGCCATCTTACATTTTCAAAGGCCCTGAATTAAAGTAGCAATGAATCAAGGAAATGTTTTTGAGAAATATCAATACACAGCCAATAAAAATCAGAAAATCTACAGAGATAGTATTAAGAAGGGAGAGTAAACCTTAGATGAGTATTAAATTCTGATTTAAATGATTAGGTTGAGAGTGGTGTCATTAACAGGTTTTTGTTATTTAATTTCACTATGGGGCTTCCCTAGTGGCTCAGTGGTAAAGAATCGGACTGCTAATGCAGGAAACATGGGTTTAATCTCTGATCCAGGAAGATCCCTTGGAGAACAAAATGGCAGCTCACTCCAGTATTCTTGCCTTGGCAAATCCCTTGGACAAAGGAGCCTGGCAGGCTACAGTCCATGGTGTCGCAAAGAGTCAGACAGGACTTAGCAACTGAACAACAACAAAAAATTTCACTCTGAGAAGCAGTTTGAAGGAGCAGATGCTTCCATTTTTAGACATGTTAAGTTGAATAAACCCTTGGGGCTGTCCAGGACTGAGCTGGCTGTACAAGTCTAGTGCTGGTGAGAGAACACACAGCTGGTGGAACATGCAGTTTGTCTTATCTATAGATTTTCAGAACAAAGTTAAGTTTTTCTTGTTGTTTGCTTCTGTATGTGAGTGTTTTTCTTACAAAAGAGATTTCAAATTGATATATGAAAGATTTTTTGAGAAAACATCCACTTGGATCTCCGGAGAAGAGAAAAAACTGTTCACACAAAATTTTCCACATTCAGTTTTTTTTTTTTAATTGAAGGATATTTCTTTACAAGGTCGTGATAGTTTCTGTTGTACAACAATGTGAATTAGCTATGAGTACACACCTATCCCCTTCCTCTTGAGCCTCTCTCCTACCCCGCACTTGGTTTTTTAAGATGGTTTGTTAAGCCAAAGTGCCTTAGATTTTGGAAATTCCAAAAAACATATAAGCAAAATATTGCTGCTTACTTTAACAACTGCATGAATAGGTATTATAGATCACTTTCTTTCCAGCTTATAGGCATGCACACCGAGTCTCAGAGGGGATTGTAAGTATGTAACCCAGAAAAATATTCTTAGTAAGTAGAAGTTAGAATTTAAGCTATAGCATTTCTTTTATACATAATCTCAGTGTTCTTTCTTCTCCAATCTGCTATCTCTTGGCTTTAAGATATTTTATCTCAAAGCTAAGTGATTCTTGTTCTTAAAATTTGTGAAACTGATTTTTTAAAATCACTTTTGTTAGTGCTATGCAACAAAACCAAAAATGTAACAGAAATCTTTTTTTTTTTTTTTACAAATCAATTATTAAGGTATAGATTCTTAAAACATGGAGAAAGAATCTTATACTCAATAGTGTAACTATTTTTTCAAGTATGTATAAAGATTTACAACAAAATAACCATATAGTAAATCAGAAAAGATATCTTATCACTCCCAAGAAATCAAATTTAAAAACAAATTATAGCCCTACAATACTTAGGCCACCTGATGAGAACATCCAACTCACTGGAAAAGACCCTGATGCTGGGGAAGACTGGAGGCAAAAGGAGAAGAGGGAGGCAGCGGATGAGGTGGTTGGATGGCATCAATTCGATGGACATGAATTTGGGCAAACGCTGGGAGATGGTGAGGGACAGGGAGGCCTGATGTGCTGCAATGCAATCCATGGCGTCGCAAAGAATCGAACATGACTCAGCCACTGAACGACAACAATAGTCCTATAACACACAGCACATTACCCTACATCAGGCTTACTCTTGTCATTCACTGATTTGCTGCTTGACAATTTTGAGTGTTCACAATCAAACCAAGGTTAATTGCTGGATTTTTACTTTTAACAGATGAGATATACATAGCCAACTTATTATAACTTCCATTACAGAGAGATCCTTTGTTTCTGATAGACATTATTTATTTATCTAAGCAAATATTTGTGCTCTGTCACTCATAATTAAGTTTTTCCCAAAGGAACTCCAGCTGAGAACAGAAAACTTCTCATGAGAATCTGAAAGAGAATTTCCTTTTGCAAATCTGTGCAGTCTCATGGTCCTTATTCTTGGATTTGTTTTCCTTATTCAATGATGACATTACTTAGCTATGATTCATACAAGCTGCAGAGGGAACTGTATTTTGCTATAGAAGTATTTGAAAATACAATACAATCATAAAGGAACAAAGTTGGCAATTGTCTTTCTAAAGAAACTGTTTTTTACACATTATCAGTCCATTTTTTTTTTGTTTTCTGCTCTACATGGACACATTTTTAAAAACCACTTCTACCATTAGCCTGGTTCCCAAGAGCCTGGACTTGTTCTCACTCTTCACTGTCCTCCAGATTTTAAATTGTCATAGTGACCATTTGGAGATTAAAGCTAAACAGTAGTTCTCAGGTAGACTTCAGGCCTGGACAAGCCAGCTGCTTCTCAGGGACTAGTATATGTGGCTATGACACATATCCACCGCCATCCCAGCTAAGCATAGCCCTCAGTCTGTGGTGCTCTGTTTTTTAATTATCAGTGATAACAAGTAAGCTTTAATATTTCAATCAAGTTTTGTTGAATCTGAACAGAATTAGCTCCTCTCTCCGTGGAATTCTCCAGGCAAGAATATACATGCCATTTCTTTCTCCAATAGGTCTTCCTGAGTACAATCCCTGAGTACCCAGGGATTGAACTTGGGTCTCTGGCACTGTAAGCAATCTCTTTACTGACTGAGCTACCAGGGAAGCCTTTAACTAATATACAGAAACAAAAGATGTTCAAAGATGTTCAGGACACCATAGATGGTAATAACCCTGGAGCTAATCAATGGTAATGAAAATGAATGAGAAATTCTGAGAAATATTTGTGAAAATTTGTTTACAGGAAAAGAATGGACTGAGGATAATAAAAAAGGTTTCATATCTGTAATACTGGGATATTAACTGCCTTGTTAACAGGAGTGGGAAAACCCGAGAAGAAAAGACCATTTAAATCCAAGATATATTCTATTTGAGAGTAAGTTGATTATCTTAATAGCCATTCAATTTATTAAGTAAGAAATATATTGTATAAGATCTCAGTGATATTACTGAGCATTATAAAAGAGAAAACAGGAGTGACTGGATATGAATGTGAAATAGCTTTTTAGACAGTCTCTATGGAGAGATGTTTTATTTTTCAATGATATATTTATTCTAAAACATTCATGCAAAATGGTTTCCCTTATAGTTCCTCTATACCCCTTAATTATTATCCCTTGAAGTCCTTTCCTTCCCAGGTCAGGTTCTGGTAAAATAGTTTTCTTCTAAGAGTAGGCCTTGTTAAGAAGAAGAGAATGATCCAGCATGTTTCATAATGCTTCCTTGTCCTTTCTTCTTGCATAAGCGTTTTGTTTCTGGTTTTTTTTTTTTTTTTTTTTTCTTGGATACACAGTGTAAGTATCTGATAGATCTTCTGAGAGTAAAACTCAAAAGTATAGGGGCTTCCTTATGACTGGGTTCTCCTGGATATTTTCACTCTCACACTNGCATGTTTCATAATGCTTCCTTGTCCTTTCTTCTTGCATAAGCGTTTTGTTTCTGGTTTTTTTTTTTTTTTTTTTTTCTTGGATACACAGTGTAAGTATCTGATAGATCTTCTGAGAGTAAAACTCAAAAGTATAGGGGCTTCCTTATGACTGGGTTCTCCTGGATATTTTCACTCTCACACTTGTTCACACTGAGCTCCCACAATTCATTAGTTACAGTTCAGGTTTTTCTATCCAGGTGCTTGTCTCTACAGAGGTTCAGCTTGCTGGTTTCCATTCTCATAAGCTGTGATTCTCTGTATTTTCCTGTCTCTTTAATTTTGATGCATTGGTTTGCCCTGTGATGTTATCCTTCTGATGGATCTAAGAAATGTTGTTGATGGTTTAGTTTGTTCAGGTTATTACTTGTTAGCAGTGATGACTTCTAACCTTCTTATGTACATATCAGACATCTTAGGACAAAAACATTGGTAGCAGAAATCTATACTGTATGCTATATGAAATGGACAGGGCAATTATTATTATGTATATTTTATGCATGCTAAGAAGATTCTGGAAAGGATTAAATAATTAGCCCATGATCACACCTCAAAATTCAGCAAATATATATTTTCAACAAATTTTGCCATTAATATTACACTTTGGATTTTCTTAGAAAATAGAATGTACATTTATAGAATTTTCAACATTTCATAAGCTGGAGTACATATTTTTCAGATAGTTGTAAGTCTTGTAAGTCACCAATCAAGAATTCAAATGCATTTATGTATTAGGCAAGTAAAACAAATGTGTGAAATGACATGAAACAGACTGAGATAAAGCAAAAAGGGGTTCTGCCAGTGATGATTAACTGAGGATTGAATGCCTATCCCCTTTTAAAGGCACTCAAGCACAAAGTTAGAAAAAAACAAGCTAAAATTCTGTAGCTGAACTTGTGTTCCAAATCACCAGTTTTTAAAACCTTTCTAAGTAATCAAATTTTATTTTGGGGGTAAAGTTTTTATTTTTAAAATGACCCAAGGTATAATTAGATTATGAGTTTCAATCATTTTGAATACATCCAAACATAAGAAATCAAGATTTACATCCTCAAACTACTCCATTGGTTCAAATCCAGGACTAAAATATCTCACACAGAAAACCAAAATAGAAAATGAATACATTACCAAAAATAAAGTTGAAGGTAAATTATAAGACAAGCTAAAAATAAAACATATGGGAACCAAATATACTTATCATGAAAGGTACTAATACCCTTTTAAAATACATTTTTTTAGGTAAAACTATAATATGTGTTAGTCTCTCAGTCTAAATATCCAACTCTTTGTAGCCTGCCAAGCTCCTCTGTCCATGGGATTTTCCAAACAAGAATAGTGGAGTCGGTCGCCATTTCCTTCCCCAAGGGATATTCCCAACCTAAGAATCAAACTCAGGTCTCCCACATTGAGGCAGACTCTTTACCATCTGAGCCACCAGGAGAGCCCAAAAATATAATATGAACTTTTGCAAACCCTACATTTTTTAAACCTCACAATAATGATATCAGTAATATAATTTTGTTCCTTAATCTTTAGAATCACATGGTATTACTATCATCAGTTTCTATAGCCCAAGTCATTTTTTTTTATTTATCCTCATCATACAAAGGTTCACTGTTGTCAATTATATTTCAGATTTTCCCCGTAGAATAAATTCCTTCTTCTGAAATTACATCCTTCTAAATTTCTTTAGTGATAATCTAGTGGAAGCAAGCTCTATGCTTATTTTGTCTGAAATTGTCTTTACTTATCTCTTGTTATTGAAAGAAAATTTCTTTGAATATGTTGGTTGGTATGCATTTGCTCTCTGAAATGATAATACCATTTTCTTTTGCCTTTCATTGTTGCTATCGCTACTGTCAGACTTTGAAGGCAATTTCTACTTGCTTTTTTACTTTTTTTCCTCTAGGATCTTTATCTTGCATTTGCTATTTTCAGTTTTATGATAATGTGTCTGTGTATTTTAACTTCTTTTTATATAGGATTTCTGTGTTTTTGTTCAAATATATAGTGTCCTCAATCTAATATTTGTTTAATTACAGCCTCCCAACTTTCTATTTTATTCTTCTAGAATTCAACTGGATATGTGTTAGCATTCTCTTTGGATGTACTATGACATATAACCAACATTTCATGTATTTCTTTTTTAGTCTTTGAAGACCATACAGTATTCTAGGTAGCTGTTTCATATCTATACTCCACTTTCCTAATATTCTCTTCAACTTCTATTTATCTAATTCATTAAAATATATGCAATATTAAATGTAGATGACCTAAGACATATTAGTAAGGATACTACTTACAGGATTTAGGGAAAACAACAAACAATGGTGTAGTATCTTCAGTTCAGTTCAGTCGCTCAGTCATGGCCAACTCTTTACGACCCTGTGAATTGCAGCACGCCAGGCCTCCCTGTCCATCACCAAACCCAGAGTTCACTCAGACTCACGCCCATCCAGTCAGTAATGCCATCCAGCCATCTCATCCTCTGTCGTCCCCTTCTCCTCCTGCCCCCAATCCCTCCCAGCATCAAAGTCTTCTCCAATGAGTCAACTCTTCCCATGAGATGGCCAAAGTACTGGAGTTTCAGCATTAGCATCATTTCTTCCAAAGAAATCCCAGGGCTAATCTCCTTCAGAATGGACTGGTTGGATCTTCTTGCAGTCCAAGGGACTCTGAAGAGTCTTCTCCAACACCACAGCTCAAAAGCATCAATTCTTCGGCACTCAGCCTTCTTCACAGTCCAACTCTCACATCCATACATGACCACAGGAAAAACCATAGCCTTGACTAGACGGACCTTAGTCGGCAAAGTAATGTCTCTGCTTCTGAATATACTGTCTAGGTTGGTCATAACTTTTCTTCCAAGGAGTAAGCGTCTTTTAATTTCATGGCTGCAGTCACCATCTGCAGTGATTTTGGACTTAAAAAAAATAAAGTCTGACACTGTTTCCACTGTTTGCCCATCTATTTCCCATGAAGTGATGGAACCGGATGCCATGATCTGCATTTTCTGAATGTTGAGCTTTAAGCCAACATTTTCACTCTCCACTTTCACTTTCATCAAGAGGCTTTTTAGTTCCTCTTCACTTTCTTGGGGTTGGGGGGAATCTGGGGACACTTACTCCACCTAAACCCAAAGGCATAAGAAAAGAGAGCAATCATAAGAAGCTGGCAAGAAAGCTGCTGTACAGCACTACCTAACAAAATTTTTGATCTTTGTAGAGTAATATAACCAAGCCAACGTGACCTCAGAAAGTGACCCTGGACTGTCACCTTCCAATTTACTATAATTTACTACAATGGATCTTTCCTTTTCTCCTTTGACTTTTGCTTCTCTTCTTTTCACACCTGTTTGTAAGGCCTCTTCAGACAACCATTTTCCCTTTTGCATTTATTTTTCTTGAGGATGGTCTTGATCAATGCCTCCTGTACAATGTCATGAACCTCTGTCCATAGTTCTTTAGGCTCTCTGTCTATCTGATCTAATCCCTTAAATCTATTTGTCACTTCCACTATATATTCCTAAGGGAATTAATTTAAGTCATACCTGAATGGTTTAGTGGTTTTCCATACTTTCTTCAATTTAAGTCTGAATTTGGTAATAAAGAGTTCATGATCTGAGCCACAGTCCACTCCTGGCCTTGTTTTTGCTGACTGTATTGAGCTTCTCCATTTTTGGCTACAAAAATATAATCAATCTGATTTCGGTATTGACCATCTGATGATGTCCATGTGTAGAGTCTTCTCTTGTGTTGTTGGAAGAAGGTGTTTTCTATGACCTGTGTGTTCTCTTGGTAAAATTCTATTAGCCTTTGCCCTGCTTCATTTTGTATTCCAAGGCCAAATTTGCCCATTACTCCAGGTATTTTTTGACTTCCTATTTTTGCATTCCAGTTACCTATAATGAAAAGGACATGTTTTTTTGGGTGTTAGTTCTAGAAGGCCTTGTAGGTCTTCATAGAGCCGTTCAACTTCAGCTTCTTCAGCATTATTGGTCAGGGCATAGACTTTGGATTACTGTGATATTGAATGGTTTGCCTTGGAAATGAACAGAGATCATTCTGTCATTTTTGGGACTGCATCCAAGTACTGCATTATGGACTCCTTTGTTGACTATGATGGCTACTCCATTTCTGCTAAAGGATCTGTGCCCACAGTGGTAGATATAATGGTCATCTGAGTTAAATTCACCCATTCCATTTTAGTTCGCTGATTCTTAAAATGTCAGTGTTCACTCTTGCCATCTCCTGTTTGACCACTTCCAATTTGCCTTGATTCATGGACCTAACATTCCAGGTTCCTATGCAATATTGTTCTTTACAGCATCAGACTTTACTTCCATCACCAGTCACATCCACAACTGTGTGTTGTTTTTGCTTTGGATCCATCTCTTCATTCTTTCTATAGTTATTTCTCCACTGATCTCCATGGGGCATCTATCAATCTAGGGAGTTCACCTTTCAGTGTCCTATCTTTTTGCTTTTTCATACTGTTCATGGGGTTCTCAAGGCAAAAATACTTGAGTGGTTTGCCCCCTTGTCCAGTGGACCACGATTTATCAGAACTCTCTACCATGACCCACCCATCATGGGTGGCCCTACAAGGCATGGCTCATAGTTTCATTGAATTAGACAAGGCTGTGTTCCATGTAATCAGATTGGTTAGTTTTCTGTGATTGTGGTTTTCTGTTTGTCTGTCCTCTGATGGAGAAGGAAAAGAGGCTTATGGAAGCTTCCTGAACAGGAGAGACTTAAGGAGGGGGAAAGGGAAGTAAAGGGAAGTCACTCAGTCGTGTCTGACTCTTTGCGACCCCATGGACTGTAGCCTACCAGGCTTCTCCGTCCATGGGATTTTCGAGGCAAGAACACTGGAGTGGGTTGCCATTTCCTTCTCCAGGGGATCTTCCCAACCCAGGGATCAAACCTGGGTCACCTGCATTGTAGGTAGACTCTTTACCATCTGAGCCACTAGGTCTTATTCCGATAGGTAGGGTCATGCTCAGTAAATCTTTAATCCAATTTTCTGTTGAAGGCGGGGCTATGTCCCCTCCTTGTTATTTGATCTGAAGCCAAACTATGGTAGAGGTAATGAAAATAATGTCCACCTCCTTCAAAAGATCCCATGCACTTACTGCCCCCAACCCTGCAGCAGGCCACTGCTGACCCATGCCTCCGCCAGACTCCTGGACACTCATGGGCAAGTCTGAGTCAGTCTCTTGTGGGGCCACTGCTCCTTTCTCCTGGGTCCTGGTATGCACAAGGCTCTGTTTGTGCCCTCCCAGAGTCTGTATCCCCGATCTTGTGTCAGTTCTGCCATGTCTATGGTGTATTAATGGCAACCTCCTCCAAGAGGGCTTATGCCACACCCAGATCTACTACACCCAGAGCCCCTGCCCCTACAGTAGTCCACTGCTGACCTGTATCTCTTCAGGAGACACCCAAACACTGTTCTGTCTCAGCCTCTGTGGGCTCTCTGGATCCTGATGTGCACATGGTATGTTTTAGCCCTCTGAGTGTCTCTGGTGGGTTTGGGATTTGATTCTAAATGCAATTTCTCCTCTCCTACAGTCTTTCTGGGGCTTCTCCTTTGCCCATGGAGATGGGGTGTCTCCTCAAAATCACTCCAGCACTGCGTAGCCATTGCTCCAGTGCCTGCCATCTTGCTGGGGCTTCTCTGCCCTTGGACATGGGGTATCTCCTCACAGTTGCTCCAGCACCACGCAGCTGCCACTCTACCACTGAGCAGCAGACATGGAGTATCTCTTCACAGTTGGTCCAGTGCTGTGCTGGAAGCAAACNTGCGTAGCCATTGCTCCAGTGCCTGCCATCTTGCTGGGGCTTCTCTGCCCTTGGACATGGGGTATCTCCTCACAGTTGCTCCAGCACCACGCAGCTGCCACTCTACCACTGAGCAGCAGACATGGAGTATCTCTTCACAGTTGGTCCAGTGCTGTGCTGGAAGCAAACGAGAAAAGGAAAGATATACTCATTTGAATGCAGAGTTCCAAAGAATAGCAAGGAGAGAGAAGAAAGCCTTCCTCTGTGATCAATGCAAAGATATAGAGGAAAACAATAAATGGGAAAGACTAGAGGTCTCTTCAAGAAAATTAGAGATACCAAGGGAACATTTCATGTAAAAATGGGCACAATAAAGGACAGAAATGGTATGGACCTAACAGAAGTAGAAGATTCTAAGAAGAGGTGGCAAGAATACACAGAAGAACTACACAAAAAAGATCTTCATGATCCAGATAATCATAATGGTGTGATCACTCACCTAGAGCCGGATATCATGGAATGCAAAGTCAAGTAGGCCTTAGGGAGCCTCACTATTAACAAAGCTAGTGGAGGTGATGGAATTCCAGTTGAGCTATTTCAAATCCTGCAAGATGATGCTGTGAAAGTGCTGCACTCAATATGCCACCAAATTTGGAAAACTCAGCAGTGGCCACAGGACTAGAAAAAGTCAGTTTTCATTCCAGTCCCAAAGAAAGGCAATGCCAAAGAATGATAAAACTACCACACAATCACACTCATCTCACATGCTAGCAAAGTAAAGCTCAAAATTCTCCAAGCCAAGCTTCAACAATACATGAACCATGAAATTCCCGATGTTCAAGCTGGATTTAGAAAAAGCAGAGGAACCAGAGATCAAATTTCCAACGTCTGCTGGATCATCAAAAAAGCAAGAGAGTTCCAGAGAAACATCTATTTCTGCTTTGTTGACTATGCCTAAGACTTTGACTGTGTGGATCATAATAAACTGTGGAAAATTCTTTAAGAGATGGAAATACCAGACCACCTGACCTACCTCCTGAGAAATCTGTATGCAAGTCAAGAAGTTAACAGTTAGAACTGGACATGGAACAACAGATTGGTTCCAAATCAGGAAAGGAGTATGTCAAGGACGTATATTGTCACTCTGCTTATTTAACTTATATTGAGAGTATATCTCAAAAAATGTTGGACTGGATGAAGCCCAAGCTGGAATCAAGATGGTCGGGAAAAATATCAATAATCTTCTAGTCAAGGCTATGGTTTTTCCAGTAGTCATGTATGGATGTGAGAGTTGGACTGTGAAGAAGGCTGAGCACCAAAGAATTGATGCTTTTGAACTGTGGTATTGGAGAAGACTCTTAAGAGTCCCTTGGACTGCAAGGAGATCTAACTAGTCCATTCTGAAGGAAATCAACCCTGGGATTTCTTTGGAAGGAATGATGCTAAAGCTGAAGCTCCAGTACTTTGGCCACCTCATGCGAAGAGTTGACTCACTGGAAAAGACTGTGATGCTGGGAGGGATTAGGGGCAGGAGGAGAAGGGGACGACAGAGGATGAGATGGCTGGATGGCATCACTGACTCGATGAACATGAGTTTGGGTGAACTCCGGGAGTTGGTGATGGACAGGGAGGCCTGGTGTGCTGCAGTTCATGGGGTCGCAAAGAGTCAGACACGACTGAGCGACTGAACTGAACTCAACTGAACAGACATGCAGATGACACCACTCTTACAGCAGAAAGCAAAAAGAACTAAAGAGCCTCTTGATGAAAGTGAAAGACAAAAGTGAAAAAGTTGGTTTAAAACTCAACATTCAGAAAATGAAGATTATGGCATCTGGTTCCATTACTTCATGGCAAATAGATGGGGAAACAGTAAAAACAGTGGTTGACTTTATTTTCTTGAGATCCAAAATCACTGCAGATGGTGACTGCAGCCATGAAATTAAAAGACGCTTACTCCTTGGAAGGTAAGTTATGACCAACCTAGACAGCTTATTAAAAAGCAGAGACATTTTTTTGCCAACAAAGGTCCATCTAGTCAAAACTATAGTTCTTCCAGTAGTCATGTATGAATGTGAAAGTTGGACTGTGAAGAAAGCTGAGCACTGAAGAACTGATGCTTTTGAACTGTGGTTTTGGGAACTCTTGACAGTTCCTTGGACAGCAAGGAGATCCAACCAGTCCATCCTAAAGGAAATCAGTCCTGAATATTCATTGGAAGAACTGATGCTGAAACAAACTCCAAAAATTTGGCTGCCTGATGCAAAGAAGTAACTTTTTTGAAAAGATCCTGATGCTGGGAAAGATTGAAGGCAGGAGGAGAAGGGGATAACAGAAGATGAGATGGTTGGATAGCATCATCGACTCAGTAGACATGAGACTGAGTAAACTCTGAGGGCTGGTGATGGACGGGAGGCCAGGCGTGCTGCAGTCCATGGGGTCACAAATAGTTAGACACAACTGAGCAACTGAACTGACAATGGATTCCCTTTGTGTAACCCAATCAAAAGCTAGAGGGCATAAAGCAAGCCAGTAGTCAATATCTCAAGGCACAGAACAATGTAGAGAAAAATGGAGCAGCAAGGAAGAAACATCCAGCAAATGGGACATGGTATCACTCAGTTCAGTTCAGTTCAGTCGCTCAGTTGTGTCTGACTCTTTGCAACCCCATGGATCGCAGCACACCAGGCCTCCCTGTCCATCACCAACTCCCGGAGTTCACTCAGACTCACGTCCATCAAGTCAGTGATGCCATCCAGCCATCTCATCCTCTGTCGTCCCCTTCTCCTCCTGCCCCCAGTCCCTCCCAGCATCAGAGTCTTTTCCAGTGAGTCAACTCTTCGCATGAGGTGGCCAAAGTATTGGAGTTTCAGCTTTAGCATCATTCCCTCCAAAGAAATCCCAAGGCTGATCTCCTTCAGAACGGACTGGTTGGATCTCCTTGCAGTCCAAGGGACTCTCAAGAGTCTTCTCCAACACCACAGTTCAAAAGCATCAATCCTTCAGCGCTCAGGCTTCTTCACAGTCCAACTCTCACATCCACACATACTACCTTAGTGCATATAGTATTTTTATTAAAGTTCTGTAGACGGTTACTTTTTAAATTGTCATTTTCAAAGAAACAAAAAAAAAAGAATAAAAAAACAAGTGCTGCCATTGTTATTTTATGACAGAATGCTTTTTCAGAAATGTATTGGTCATTCACACAGAGATCTGATATATTCCTATGATTGTTCTCACCACTGAAATCAAGAGGTTCATTAAAGTACTATGGTAAAGTATATATTAATCTTACTCATTAAGGCATTCAGTTTTGGAAAGAATGTGGTCAAATTTTCTTCTGCAGAAAGATAAAAGTCTGATACTTACCTGTTTCATCTTTATGTTTTATTCATCCTTTCAGTTGTAATTGTCATCATTGTGATCATCATCAAAACCTCTGTGGGTGACTGAATTTAAAGTTAAGGGAAGTATTTCAATATTTTTTCCACATAAGACCATTAGAATAATGACAGATCCCCAAATTACGATAATTAATTCTATTCTCTGAGTTAAATTCTAGTTTGTGGCAATACACTAGTTTAAAAGTGTAACCCTTAAATATTCTCAGTGCAGTATCATAAAGCCTAAGATATGGATTTAGGAAATTAATTGCTCTTTCCTTCTTCTCTTAGTCATTTTAACTCATATCCAAATAATTCAAATGTATCTATGAAGAGATTTAGATACATTTAGATCTAATACTAATTAGATTTAGTTGATCTAAAAAAGTCTTAGAGCCCAGTAAATTAGTCTTTACATTTTGCTATGCAAATGTTTTGTAATATTTATTACAGTTTAATTTATGTCAAGTATCTTAATTTTGTAAGAATAGAGAACTAAAAGTCTACAGTTATTAACAGGAGTCATTTGTCATTGTGCTCAGTCTTGTCCAACTCTTTATGGCCCCATGGTCTGTAACCTACCAAGTCTCTCCACCCATGGAATTTTTCAGGCAGGACTACTGAAGCAGGTTGCTATTCCCTACTCCAGGAGCTCTTCCCAACCGTAGATCAAACCTGGGTCTCTTGCCTCTCCTGCGTTGGCAGGCAGATTTTTTTACCACTAGTGCCATCTGGGAAGTCCCCACTCCAGCTTAGTACAGGCTTCCCAAGTGGCTCAGATTCAAAAGAATCCACCTGCCAATGCAGGAGAAATAAGAGATACAGATTCAATCCCTGAGTCAGGAAGATTCCCTGGAGGAAGAAATGGCCACCCACTCCATTGTTCTTGCTTGGAAAATTTCATAGTCAGAGGAGCCTGGCAGGTTACTGCCCATGAGATCGCAGTCAGACAAGACTGAGCACATACACACATCACTGACACACACACAGGAGAGCCAAAGAATGGGCGTAAATTCCAGAATCCATTGTTTAAAGACTAATTATAAACATTTCTAATACTTACTTGCACCTTCTCATTTTTCCTGCCTGTCTTGTATCAGACCTTCCATTTCCTTTTTCCTGTAAACTGCTGACTTTTAAAAAACACTCCTCCTTCTGGCCTTAGCTCTGACATATGTAATTTCTGATCCAGTTTTCACCTTCTCTATTCAGAGCATGTTTATATTTGAGCTAAATTCCCAATTAATTCACATATCGGATTTGGCTGTTGGCAAGTGTCATGAGTTCTTCTTAATGTGGCTTTTGCGAATACAGACCACCAGGTTTAGAACCAAAATCTCTCCCAGCTTTAATTCTAGCAGATTCAGATTCCTAACGTTATCAAGTCCTCTATTTTGTAGATTGACAAGACTTGGAAAACAAATGAAAAACATTAATATCATTTCAAATGAGCAACTTGTCTGTTCTACAGAAAGTATACCATCTGTGGGTAGAAAATGTCCTTTTAAGTAGTTTACAGAAAACACGCTGGTAAAGTTGACCTTTTCTACAGAAGGGCAGTCTCAATAGTATGCCGTGGTTTATAAAATGACCTCTGAGACAATCGAAGATTCAGCAAAAGTGTATAGAGCTTAAGAATGTACAAATATGTATAAGTGAGTCACTTTGATGTAGAGCAGTAATTAACAGAACATAGTAATTCAAATGCACTTCAATAAAAAATATTTTTAAAAAAGGAAGTAAAAAATAAGGATATTTTTAAAATATCCTTTAAAAATATATTTTTATATAGTATATACTGTATCTCTTGAAGTTTCAATCACATGACTATGAAACATAAACTAGAAATCAATAAACTCTTTTCTGCAAAATGAAGTTTTAAGAGATTAAACGTAATTCTCAGCATCTACCAATTATAATTATATAAACTTGGAAATTTTTCTTAACCTTTTTCGTGTCAGTTTCACATATAAAAGGGGTATAATAAGATTAATTCTGTCAAGGGACAGATACTGGAATAAATTAATGCATAGAAGTAAGCACTGAAGAAGTGCAACTTATTATGATTCCACAGTTCTTTTTCCTTAATTTAGGAGACTTATGATTTTCCAAGCCTCCAGTTTCCTATGATAGGCTGAGAGATTTTCCTGTTCTTCTAGTCTTTTAGCTAAGGGCAAAAATATATCAAAAGACACAATTATAAGCAAACAAGCATTTACTCTGAGTTCTGGATTATAAGTGTTTCTACAGGATCTACTCATATATTTAAAATGACAAAAGAGATGGATAACACATCTATGTCCTCTGATCCCAATGACAGTATAAGTGCAACTTTTGCTGGCTTTTGGATTAAAGGCCTTATAAATTTCCACACAGTACATTTACCATCTCAAGCCAAGATTATACCTGGAAAAATTATTTTTTCTTAAGTAGGGATCCAACCACCTAGGTGCATCTTAACATTGCTAACGTGTAGTTCCCAGGGCTACAACTCAACCTACTCAATAAGAATTTCTGTGAAGGTTGGCCTGCAGGAATCGCGTTTTACCCCCAGGGGTTAGGACACACAGTTTTAAGGGTACTAGCCTGCTGTGGTCCTCTTTGCAAAGCAATAAAGCTATTCTTTTCTACTTCATCCCCATCCCTTCAAATGCATTTTAACATGAACCCTAGGTGATCCTGAAGCAGATGGTAGTGGCTACAACACAACTGGAAAGCATTTCTTAAGGTGCTATAACACCTTGAGAAGGCCCAAGTAAACGAGATGCTTATGGAAACCTAATGAGACTAACTTATTCAATTAATGCATCTTAAACAGAGATGGGTCCACCATTTGTATATGCTTGCCAGTTCCCAAAGTAATGTCTGTCCAAGTGTACTCTGTAGTCAGAAGACAGTGCATCTGTTTGATGGAGTGGGATGCTCCTCAGTTGTACTTTATACATGAGCATGGGAGCAATGGCATGATGGGCCATTCTGCATATTTAGTTTGTCTGAGGAACTGAGAACTCACATTACTTGATATAGTAAATCAAGAGGGAGAATTTATATTTGATGACATACAAATATACATGGGGCAGACCATGGAATAACTGATAGGTTATTACATATAAGACATGTGTAATAATGTGTAATAATACAAATAATATGTAATAAAGTAATACAGCTACAAATCCACATACAAAAAAAGCATATTCTAAAATTCATAAGGTTTTATCATAATTTAAAAATGTTACATGATTTGACTTTCTAATACTGACTCTTGCCCTCTGACCTGAAGAAGCTCTTACTGTACTAGCAGAAGGTCATCTTAAAATCTCAGCATTTCTACCCTAATGACAGAACAGAGGTTGAAAAGTCTGAGACTACTTGTGACTTAACTGTTTCTACTTTTAGAGCAGGACTGACCTTTCTCACGCACAGAATTTGAAGGGACATTCACATGACTTTTGGAGAATTTAAAAGTTAAGAACTTTCACCCTTGAGCTTAATATGAGTGATGTCCATATATTTCATATTTTATAGCTGTGGTGCATGACTATGTGAAAATCAAAGTAAAACAAAAAATGTGCTTTTCTAAAAGCACCACAACAAAATATCTATTATGGGAATATGAGACTGGTGAAGCAAAAACTATTTAACAAGAAATTATCATTGCTGTTATATATTCACTTTGTGTACATATGTCTCACATCCTTTGTTGAGATCTAAAAATGTATGTCCAAGAAGAGTGATTTATATACATGAACCAGCATATGTTGAAAGAACACTGTGAAGCATATGCACTTCTTCTTTTAAAAAAGAGCAAGAATATTTCTTCAGTTGANTGTCTCACATCCTTTGTTGAGATCTAAAAATGTATGTCCAAGAAGAGTGATTTATATACATGAACCAGCATATGTTGAAAGAACACTGTGAAGCATATGCACTTCTTCTTTTAAAAAAGAGCAAGAATATTTCTTCAGTTGAAATTTTAGTACACATCAAGTTCAAGTGCTTCATATTCACCCTGGTCCACCCAGATATTGGCAGAACCCTTCTGCCAATGTAAGGGGCATAACAGACACAAGTTTGAACCTAGGTTGGGAAGGCCCCTGGAGAAGGGCATGGCACTCCAGTATCCCTGCCTAGAGTATACCCGTGGACAGAGGAGTCTGGTAGGCTAGAGTCCATAGGGTTGCAAAGAGTTGGACACAACTGAAGTGACTTAGCATGCATGCACACACCCAGATATATTTAATTTCCCCCTTTACTAAAGATCTCCACAACATAAAACAACCAAGCTCATAGATTCAAACTGGTGGTTCCCAGAGAAAAGGATGGAGGGTGAAGAAAATGGGTGGGGGTGGGTCAAAGGGACAAATTTTTAGTTATAAATTAAATAAGTCATGGGGATGTGTTATATTTTTGAAATTCAACAAGAGAGTAGATGTTTAAAATCCTCACCATAATAAAAAAAAATACGCAAATACATATGGGGATGGATACTAATTAGCCTAATAGGATATTAGACACAATATATACAAATAATGGATTGTTATGTTGTACATTTGAAACTAACATAGCTCAGTTGGTAAAGAATCTACCTGTGATGCAGGAGATCCCCTGGTTCAATTCCTGGTTCAGGAAGATCTGCTGGAGAAGGGATATGCTACCCATTCCAGTATTCTTGGGCTTCCCTTGTGGTTCAGCTGATAAAGAATCTGCCTGCAATGCAAGAGACCTGTATTAAATCCCTGGGTTGGGACTATTTCCTGGAGAAGGGAAAGCCTATCCACTCCAGTTTTCTGGCCTGGAGAATTCCATGAACAGTGTAATCAGTCTATCAGGTAGCAGAGATTTGGACACAGCTGAGTGACTTTCACTTCATTTCATAAAGTTACACAACATTTATACCTCAAAAAAGCTTCAACCTTCAATAACAGCATTAATCACATACCGCCTTGACTATTGCTCTGAATTTATTTCATGTAATGAAGCTTCTACTACAAAAATCCAGTCTTGCATTAATATGGTTCATAGAATATACAGATAGACAGATATGTATATCAGTTCAGTTCAATTGCTCAGTTGTGTCCGATTCTTTGCAATCCCATGGACTGCAGCATGCCAGGCCTCCTGATCCATCACCAACTCCCAGAGTTTACTCAAACTCATGTCCTTTGAGTCGGTGATGCCATCTAACCATCTCATCCCCTGTCATCCCCTTCTCCTCTCGCCTTCAATCTTTCCCAGCATCATGGTCTTTTCAGATGAGTCAGTTCTTCACATTAAGTAGCCAAAGTATCAGAGTATCAGCTTCAGCATCAGTCCTTCCAATGAATATTCAGGACTGATTTCCTTTAGGATGGACTGGTTGGACCTCCTTGCTGTCCAAGAAACTCTCAAGAGTCTTCTCCAACACCACAGTTCAAAAGCATCAATTCTTCAGCACTCAGTTTTCTTTATAGTCCAACTCTCACATCCATGCATGACTACTGAAAAAAAAAAAAGCTTTGACTAGATGGACCTTTGTCAGCAAAGTAATGTCTCTGCTTTTAATATGCTGTCTAGGTTGGTCATAACTTTTCTTCCAAAGAGCAAGCATCTTTTAATTTCATGACTGCAGTCACCATCTGAAGTGATTTTGGAGCCCCAAAGAATAAAGTCTGTCATTGTTTCCACTGTTTCCCCATCTATTTGCCATGATGTGATGCGACCAGATGCCATGATCTTAGTTTTCTGAATGTTGAGTTTTAAGCCAGCTTTTCCACTCTCCTCTTTCATGTTCATCAAGGGGCTCATATACAAATTTAATCTTTGTGAGATTGAAAGATGGATGGGAAAGTAATCTTAAGGAGAAGCATATGAATAGGCCTCTGGGACTGAATATAGTATATAAGGATATTTGTGTCCCACAATATCCTGACCAGAAAGCACCCATGAAGAGAAGACTCTTAATAATTAAGTAAGATGACCCATGCTATGAAATTCTGTCAGGTGCCCTCCTATGCGCTTATAATGTGTCCATGACAGCAGGGAGAAAGGCAACGCGTGCCCTCTAAGTGCACAGTATCCTTCACCAAGGCTGACCTTCCATCTATCACTATTAAGGATCCAACTGACAATGGCAAAAACAAATTCTGAGTCTTTGATCTGACATAATATCCTGGCAGAACCAGCTGTGGTGGCAGGTTGTTTCTACCATCCTCTTGCATTACGGAAAGAGTAGTGATCGGTCCTCAGATGAATAGATTCACGTACCAGATTACTACTCGGGTTTGCCTGTCTAGTCTGAAATGTTTCTGTCGGCACCATCATTCACGCTTTATCTGCCATTTTGACATTTCACACATCATCATGGGATTCAGTTCATGGCAAAGGATAACCTACTGGAGGCTCAGTGATAAGAATCATCTGGGATATACAAACTGGGATGCTGTTCTATGAGACGTGGTATGTTTCTCNTGTTGCTTCCTGACTTGCATACAGATTTCTCAAGAGGCAGGTCAGGTGGTCTGGTATTCCCATCTCTCTCAGAATTTTCCACAGTTTATTGTGATCCACACAGTCAAAGGCTTTGCCATAGTCAATAAAGCAGAAATAGATGTTTTTCTGGAACTCTCTTGCTTTTTCCCACATTGTAGGCACTGCTTAGTATTCCTTTTAAGTGAATGCTAGTACACTGGAAATTTTTACATGACAACTCAATAGAAACATGATCACCAAAGATTCAGTTTATGTAAATACATAGGTTTTGGTCACTTCATGGAAGAAGAATCATATAGTTAAGATCCTGTTAAAAAGCAATCCTCAGTCACAAGCATTGAATATAATTATTTTGCTTTTAATCATTATAATCCTAATTGGTCAGAAAGTTTTTCAATTCAGTTTTTTTCATGTATTTTAACAGCAATAAAATATTTTGCCATCAGAAGATTAGACATATAATTACATAGATACCCATGTAATCATTTATGAGATTTTTACCTTTGACTCTTAGTCCATTTGAAATTTGATGCATAGTTTGAGGTGTTTATATGTTTTTGCCTCAATAATTAATAATCTTACCAACCATAATTGAATGGTTTTAAATTTATTAATTTAAATTTTAATATATAATGAATGATTTCTTAGACGGGTGAACCATAATCTTTACTATTTATAAACTTATTTTGTATGAAACAAAAGAAATACATTTTATTTCAACTGCTGATGATGGACTTTCTTTTCATATATAACCTTTTTTGAGGAGGAGCACATATAAATAAATTAGTAAAATGATGTAGAAAGTTTTCTGGTTAAAAGCCAGAACTAGTCAACATTTTATCACATGCATGTGTGCTCAGTTGCATCCAACTCTTTGCAACCCTATGTGCCATAGCCCACCAGGCTCCTCTAGTCCGTGGGATTCTCTAGGCAAAAATACTGGAGTGGGTTGCAGTGCCCTCCTCCAGGGGATCTTCTTCACTCAAGAGATCAAACCCATGTCTCTTGCACTCCTGCATTGCAGGTGGATTCTTTATCCTCTGAGCCACCTAGAAAGCCCCCATTTTATCACAGTTCACTATCCTTATTTACTTTTTTCCCCTTCCTCCACTTGTACATGTCCCTTGCAAATTTGCCATTTCTCTTCTTCATTCTATTCCTTCTCTATGTGGCTCATTAAAATGTGGCAGTTTGTAACCCAGTATTGTCCCCATATTACAAGACTTTTATCATTTAGATATAAGTAATTGATTTGCTACACTGGTTTCCAGTGTGATCTAACTGCTTTTGTGATATGTCTCAGATACCTCAGTTCAGTTCAGTTCAGTTCAGTTCAGTCGCTCACTCGTGTCCGACTCTTTGCGGCCTAATGCCACACAAAGCATTGCTCAGCTTTTCCCATAAGTAAATTAAGTATATTATTTGGAGATGAACTTCTTTTATAACATGTATCTGGAAACATTCAGCTCATTTAGTGAGAAATTTAACAGCAAATTACATTGAAAATGTACATCCAGTCACTAAATATTTTACACTGTGTCTATCATATCTCTGATTTATTTGTTTTTTTATCATATATTTCTACAACATAAATTTGTCTACGAGAACGGTTTTAAATGTTCAAATGAAATTTTATGCCTTTATTTTAGTGATTTCTTTTAATTTCAATTATAATGTATTGCTCAAAATTTGTTATCAAAGTTTAATTAAGCTGTACATTTTGTTTGGTTTGCATGTTTGTGAAAGTGAAAGTGAAGTCGTTCAGTTGTGTCTGACCCTTTGCGACCCCATGGACTGTAGCCTACCAGGATTGTCCGTCCATGGGATTTTCCACATAAGAATACTGAAGTGGGTTGCCATTTCCTTCTCCAGGGGATCCTCCCAACCCAGGAATCAAACCCAGGGTTCCGGCATTGTAGGCAGACGCTTTACCATCTGAGCCACCAGAGAAGTCCATGGGTTTGCCTGGTTAGTTTATTGTCATTAATATATGCCATATCACTTAAAGTCCATTTTGGAAAATTAGCTAATTGGTTTTAGTTTCACATCTTGCATTATTTTCTAAAGACTGAAATTTTGTCATCTTGCTTTAGATTATGTTTAAGTTTTAAATTGAAATTTTCAAGCTTAAGCTATAATTAATTAAATGTTGGCATCCTTTTGTATGTGAGTGAAACACTTTTCATTTTAATTTTATGAAGTATTTTGGGAAAAAATACGTAGGTGAAGAGTAGCAATAAAATCAATGGCTCTACTGGAAGTTTAACATAATTATATCCATCTTTCACTTTAGAAATTGAGTTTTAGTGAAAAATAATCGTGTTTACTACTTCCATTATTTTGTATTCATAAAAACAGAGACATTACTTTGCTGACAAAGGTCCATCTAGTCAAAGCTATGGTTTTTCCGGTAGTCATGTATGGATGTGAGAGTCGTACTATAAAGAAAGCTGACTGCAAAGAATTAATGGTTTTGAACTGTGGTGTTGGAGAAGACTCTTGAGAATCCCTTGGACGGCAAGGAGATCCAACCAGTCCATCCTAAAGGAGATCAGTCCTGAATATTCATTGGAAGAACTGATGCTGAAGCTGAAACTCCAATACTTTGGCCACCTGATGTGAAGAACTGACTCATTTGAAAAGACCCTGATGCTGGGATAGATTGAAGGCAGGAGAAGAAGGGATGATAGAGGATGAGATGGTTGGATGGCTTCACCGACTCAATAGACATGAGTTTGACTAAGCTCCGGGAGTTGGTGATGAACAGGGAAAGGCATGCTGTAGTCCATGGGGTCGCAAAGAGTCCTGAGTGCTGAAGAACTGATGCTCTTGAACTGTGGTATTGGAGAAGACTCTNACTAGATCCAACCAGTCCATCCTAAAGGAGATCAGTCCTGAATATTCATTGGAAGAACTGATGCTGAAGCTGAAACTCCAATACTTTGGCCACCTGATGTGAAGAACTGACTCATTTGAAAAGACCCTGATGCTGGGATAGATTGAAGGCAGGAGAAGAAGGGATGATAGAGGATGAGATGGTTGGATGGCTTCACCGACTCAATAGACATGAGTTTGACTAAGCTCCGGGAGTTGGTGATGAACAGGGAAAGGCATGCTGTAGTCCATGGGGTCGCAAAGAGTCCTGAGTGCTGAAGAACTGATGCTCTTGAACTGTGGTATTGGAGAAGACTCTTGAGAGTCCCATGGACTACAAGGAGATCCAACCAGTCTATTCTAAAGGAGATCAGTCCTGGGTGTTCTTTGGAAGAAATGATGCTAAANAAAGAATTAATGGTTTTGAACTGTGGTGTTGGAGAAGACTCTTGAGAATCCCTTGGACGGCAACTAGATCCAACCAGTCCATCCTAAAGGAGATCAGTCCTGAATATTCATTGGAAGAACTGATGCTGAAGCTGAAACTCCAATACTTTGGCCACCTGATGTGAAGAACTGACTCATTTGAAAAGACCCTGATGCTGGGATAGATTGAAGGCAGGAGAAGAAGGGATGATAGAGGATGAGATGGTTGGATGGCTTCACCGACTCAATAGACATGAGTTTGACTAAGCTCCGGGAGTTGGTGATGAACAGGGAAAGGCATGCTGTAGTCCATGGGGTCGCAAAGAGTCCTGAGTGCTGAAGAACTGATGCTCTTGAACTGTGGTATTGGAGAAGACTCTTGAGAGTCCCATGGACTGCAAGGGGATCCAACCAGTCTATTCTAAAGGAGATCAGTCCTGGGTGTTCTTTGGAAGAAATGATGCTAAAGCTGAAACTCCAATACTCTGGCCACCTCATGCAAAGAGTTGACTCATTGGAAAAGACTCTGATGCTGGGAGGGATTGGGGGCAGGAAGAGAAGAGGAAAACAGAGGATGAGATGGCTGGATGGCATAACCAAATTGATGGATGTGAGTTTGGGTGAACTCTGGGAGTTGGTGATGGACAGAGAGGCCTGGCGTGCTGCAATTAATGGGGTCGCAAAGAGCTGGACACAACTGAGCGACTGAACTGAACTGAACTGAACTGAACCTTTCCTACCCTATCAATGTGAACATGTGAAACATTTGCCTATAAATTATAAGAAATAATAGTTCCTTATAGGAACTACATATTGTTGCATTTTCAGTATAAAATCACTTAAAATAAGTTGTTAAAGTGCTCAGAAGTGTGAAAATGCCAAAACTATGTATAGCAATAGAAGAAATTAGATACTAATGAGTATTGGAAGCAATCAAATATGGGGACAAAAGTGGGAGTACTGCTACAAAGATGAATCAAGAATACTGATGAGAGACAAGCACATTCAGAAGTTAGTAAGAAAAGCAAACTGGCCAGGACTAGATCGGGACTAATCAAGCTGTAGAAGTATCACATGAGAAAAGTTCAGTAGAATGTAGTCACCATGAAGGAGCATAGAATATTTGTGCACTATGTATCTAAAGATATTGGGACAAATTTTAGAAACATTAAATGTGCAAAGCGCAGCCGTGATTGAAAGAGTTCAATCAAACCACATTCTAAAACATTTGCTCTATTTTAAGAATTGCTTAAGGCTTTCCTGGTAGCTCAGTAGTAAAGAACCTGCCTGCCAATGCAGAAGACATGGGTTCAATCCCTGGTTCAGGAAGATCCCCCAGAGAAGGAAACAGCAACCCACTCCAGTATTCTTGCCTGAGAAACCCAGTGGACGGAGGAGGCTAGTGGGCTACAGTCCATGGGGTCACAAAAGTCAGATACAACTTAGCGACTAAACCACCACCACCACCAAGGGAGATATGTGAGAAGCAAAAAGTATAGAGAACATACATGAGAATAACAATTTAGAAAAAAATTTACATGAACAGATAAGAAGATTAAACCAAACCCTAAAAATATCCCTTCTTATGTCAAATGCAAAGCCTAACATAGTTTGAAATCTGCTGAGAATGGTATGTTTCCCAGTATATATCTACTTATAATTTATGAAAACAGAAAATATGGGCTAACCAAGGCAAACATATGTTCAGCATGATTATAAAGCAGACTGTTATTTGATATTGATGAACTCACCTCTTTTGAAGTCTCCTTTAGGACAACAAAGAAATTCATAAATATCATCATCTGTATTGTCTTATGTAGGTCACATTTCTTTTTAAATTTCATTCATGCTTGCAGAATATTTTGCAAATTATTTTAAATCAAGTCGCTGAATATCTAACTTCCCTCTAGAGCAATCCAATATTGATCTCATGATCAATGGTGATTGTGCTATGCTATTTTTTCAATTTTTCTTCAATGAAAAATGATTTTGAGAGTTTAATATACAATGGTTTAAGTAGTTTATTGTGTCAATATGAGCAAGAGAGTTTAAAAAGATGAAATCTACTGACTGAATTAATATCAGGCACTATTTCTCCAGCTGTGATTATTATTAATAAGACAAAATAATATTTTGGTTTATGTGTCATGAAACTGTAATACACAGAAAAATAGAAGTAGAAGGACCATCCTAAAATTTCAAGATGTATAAAATGTAGTTTGAGAAAGAATCTATGGACTCAAAAATGACAGGAAATTCCAGGGCCCAGGATCTATAATTATAGTGAATACACTGGTAGCAAGATGTGTGTGTGTGTGCACGCACATGTGTGTCTTGGAGAGTTGTTAGGAAAGACTTCCCTGAGTTGGTATTCAAAATGGGTGGTTTTATTTATCTGAAGGACAGTGTGAAATTGCAAAGTTGTCCTAAAAAAAAAAGAGACAGCAAAAGTAAAGTTTCTTGGCTCTGAGGCAGTATGGTATGTCTGAGCACAGATGATTTTTCTTTAAATTGGAGTATAGTTGTTTTACAACGTTGTGATAGTTTCTGCTGTACAATGAGGTGAGTCAGCTATATGTATACATATGTTCCTCCACTCTGGGTCCTCCCTCCCGCTCCCTAGGTGAGAGGGCCTCTAGGTTATCACAGAGCATCAAGCTGAGCTCCCTGCGCTATACAGCAGCTTCCCACTAGCTTTCTGTTTTAGACATGGTCGTGTGTATATGTCAGTCCTAATCTCCCAATTCATTCCGCCCTCCCATCCCCTGCTGTGCTATTCTGTCCATGTCCAACCTCTACATCTGTGTCTCTATTCCTGCCCTGCAAACAGGTTTATCCACACCATTTTTTTTTAGACTTCACATTTATGTGATAATATGCAATTTTTTTTCTCTTTCTGATTTACTTCACTCTGTATGACAGTCTTTAGGTTCATCCATGTTTCCATAAATGACTCAGTTACATTCTTTATGTGAGCATGGGTGATTTTGTGCTGTCAAAAAGAAAGGGGAAAAAAATGAGTTGCTCAGGAATTTAGAATTTGGAAGGATCTGGAGAAGTAATAATTTTAAACATGGGAGTAATTTGCTTGTGTTTGCTTGCAGAGCCACAATTCTGGCATGGATATAGATTTAACAATTCTGCAAATTAGAACTATTCAACTTTCCACTGATAAAACTACAATATCCAATAACATATACTAAGAATAATTATTTAAACATGTTGCTAACTTAATGAAAGCAATAATTTGGAAAGTAACAAAAAAGAAATCACAGAGATAACCAAGTGCTGGTTCCAGTATGAGTCCTGAATGTACTTACCAAAATATTGGGACTCTGAGTTGCCACCTAGATGATAGCAAGGCACAAAGAACAGGATATAAAGATAGGACCGCTGCTTCTGTGTATGATGAAGTAGTTTGAATCTAATCTAACTCTCAATTTGTTAACAGTTAGAAAAGCAGGGGATGGATAAACTACTCGATGCCACTAGAAAACAAGAAACACACTCAGAAACTGAGGGACTATTGTGATTCTTGAAACAAGGGTAATACACAAGGTGGGCGCCACACTGGCCTGGCTTTCTCCATGAGGCTGTTTCTCAGTTTGCTGCATTGTAGTGGCACAATGGCACCCACGGAAAATCCCATGGATGGAGGAGCCTATGACACCCCACTCCAGTACTGTTGCCTGGAAAATCCCATGGATGGAGGAGCCTGGTGGGCTGCAGTCCATGGGGTTGTGAAGAGTTGGACACGACTGAGCGACTTCACTTTGACTTTTCACTTTCATGCATTGGAGAAGGAAATGGCAACCCACTCCAGTATTTTTGCCTGGAGAATCCCAGGGACGGGGGAGCCTGGTGGGCTGCCGTCTCTGGGGCTGCATGGAGTTGGACACAACTGAAGCAACTTAGCAGCAGCAGCAGGAGGAGCCTGGTGGGCTGCAGTCCATGGGGCCGCTGAGAGTTGGACATGATTCAGTGACTTCACTTTCACTTTTCGCTTTCATGCATTGGAAAAGGAAACAGCAACCCACTCCAGTGTTCTGGCCTGGAGAATCCCAGGGATGGCGGAGCCTGGTGGGCTGCTGTCTATGGGGTCGCACAGAGTCGGACACGACTGAAGCGACTTAGCAGCAGCAGCAGCAGTAGTGGCACAGGGCCAAACAGAAGGAAGTAGTCTTAAGGGGAAAGGCTATGTTGAACCCTACAAAGTGATTAGACAAAATTCACTTGTACCACCACTGAGTATGCAGACGGTTTTACTTTGATTTTGCATTTCAATTTTCATAGTAATGCTATACAAATAGACTCTATCTCTCCATGTACATATGTAGAGAGAGATTTTTATATACTAACAAGGGATTAGTTAGGGATTTTTTATACTAACAAGGAATACAAAATAATTGATTTTGTTTTGTTAAAATAAGGAGATACTGCCTTACATGACTTACTCCAGTCCAAAATTTCCTCTACCCAACTCCCTTTAAACTCATTTTGGGTCTAATTGTCAGAAAAACATGCATATGGAAGAAATCCAGCACAAATTTGGTCTTATTATCTAGCTGCCTTAAATTACATTTGAATCAATATGGGAAAATCACAGAAAAGAAGATAGATGGCCTTATGATGACCAATAAAGATAATTTCAGTATGTGTTAATATTTATTATTGTGAAAACTTGTGATCATTTAATTAAGTTACCTTATCTTTTGCCTTAAATTCTTAAATAAAAAACCATATAATTCAGCCAAATAAACACTTCAGAATTTTTAAAGTCTATTGATTTTTTTTTTCCTTCTAAAATCTCAATAAGATTTGTCCCTAGAGAATTCTCTAAAAGGGCAAACGATGTCCTTGCAGCCTTGGCTCTTTTAGACTGTTGGCAGTTTAATGACTCACTGTATTTATAAAGGTTTCTGATTAAGCTCTTTTCATTTTATTCTGTAATTTAGTTTATATCGTTACATTTCACACATAGTTTCTCATTTCTGCTACTAGATTCACATATCATTAAATATCAACTTGTGCAGTTGACAGTCTCTTATAAACATCAAGTGTGTTTTCTCTACTTGACCTTTGCTCACCTTCTATAACAGACCTATTCTTTCAAAGGGGCAGAAATGACTTTTTGTATGTAAGTTATCTATCACACAGGGTGAAACATCATTTATCTTAAAATAAAACTTCAACTGTACAGACACTGATGTTGAGAAAAAGAACTAAAAGATAATGCTAGAAATTAATGATGTCCCTTGGGTTTAGTTTTAGCCAGATCTTGGAAAAGACGTAACACTGAAACAGCTGTTTGCTTATGAGGGTATGAAAGTTTCCCACAGCAGAGCTTGATGCTTCACATCAGAAGATGTAGAACTGAGTATTAAAATATGATTTGACACTGAAGCAGAAGTTCTTCTGTGACATATGAAATTTCACCAAAAGTTGCCAGACCAAAATACAATCTTCCACAAGATAACTGGGTCTAGAATTCTTGAACCCTTGCTCCTAGTTTGAGAGTATAAAATAATCAAAACTGGAACATCACAAAATAAAGTTTTTTTGATGAGGGATTTTTGCCTTCCCCCTTGCCAAAGGGGAGGCATGAGGTCCTTTCTCCATTTCAAGCCACAAAAGGAGGCCTCCATGGAGGTTTCAAGATAGAGATTATTCCTCCAGTTTTGCAGACACAGGTGAACAGGGCCCAACTAATGTCTGAGAAAGCCAACACTGTCTTTGAACTAGGAGTATGACTCCTACCTGGAAAAATCCAGAGACCAAGGAAAAAGCAGATGGACTCTTTGGGGGCAGATTTAAGGAACGTCACTGCCATGAGACAGGCCTGCACTCTGAGGGTTTTCAGACATGAGTTGCACAAATGTTTTCCAGGGATAGGAGTCTCATGTAATTGGGGAGCAGAAAGAAGCCGGAGGTATAATTCCTGATACCCTGGTTGTCACAAACAGTCATACCCATCAGGGAATGTCAAGGGAGAAAGACAGCAAAAACCCCCATGAAGAACCCTGCAGAGAGTTGGCTTAAACCATCTGCCAGGGCTGGGAGGCTGGAAAGGATCCATGGACAGAGATTAACTAATCACATTTCCTCTCTTTCCACCCTCTTCCCTTGACCATGATGGAAGCCAAAATGTAAACCAGCTGTGGGAAATCTGGAATAGCACTGAGGCAAGAAAAACAAACCCTAAATTGAATTTGATATTTTTATTTTTGTAAAGAATTTGACTTTTTGACTACTAAATTAAGATAGCATCTCCAAGTTAAAATGTCTTGGAAGACCTATGAGGAAGTAGAAACACACATGCACACACACCACATAGGGGACCAATGAAAGCTTTCATAGGAGCTAAGAAGTAAAGAGTATTTACCCCAACTGAATACTTTTAAAAGGATTGTTGTTGTTTACTTGCTAAAGTCATGTCTAACTCAGCATAGCAGGCTCCCCTGTCCTTCACTATCTCCCAGAATTTGCTCAAACTCATGTCCACTGAGTCAGTGATGCCATCCTACTATCTCATTCTCTGTCACCCACTTCTCCTCTTGCCCTCAAACTTTCCCAGCATCAGGGTCTTTCCCGATGAGTCAGCTCTTTGCATTAGGTGTGGCGGGCAAAAAACTAGGAATATTATTATGTCATGAGATCTGCTGACTCAGCATGATTATGACAATTTTTGAAGGGTTAAANCCTACTATCTCATTCTCTGTCACCCACTTCTCCTCTTGCCCTCAAACTTTCCCAGCATCAGGGTCTTTCCCGATGAGTCAGCTCTTTGCATTAGGTGTGGCGGGCAAAAAACTAGGAATATTATTATGTCATGAGATCTGCTGACTCAGCATGATTATGACAATTTTTGAAGGGTTAAAGAAACATTCAGTTCAGTTCAGTCTCTCAGTCGTGTTCGACTCTTTGCGGCCCCATGAATCGCAGCACGCCAGGCCTCCCTGTCCATCACCAACTCCCGGAGTTCACTCAGACTCACCTCCATCAAGTCAGTGATGCCACCCAGCCATCTCATCCTCGGTCGTCCCCTTCTCCTCCTGCCCCCAATCCCTCCCAGCATCAGAGTCTTTTCCAATGAGTCAACTCTTCGCATGAGGTGGCCAGAGTACTGGAGTTTCAGCTTTAGCATCATTCCTTCCAA